>JACCHV010000081.1:0-267721 GCA_018907245.1 Eupristina koningsbergeri
TAATACAATAATCAGCTATTTGAGCCGCTGCTGGATGAATGGACAATGGATTGCTTTTTCTCAAAATATCATTACCTATAACAAAATCTTATTAATGTCATTTTCTAATTATTAGGGATATTTTAAATAATATACTTTTTAAAATAGAACAAATAGCATTTTGTGCATCCTTCCTAACTTTTGGTTTAGAATGAATTGTAAATGCTAAAATAGCATTTACAATTTGAATTGTAGAAGAATTGGTCCATGTAGCACTTTCTTGAATTTGTAATAATTTAGAAAGGCAAGCAATACACTAAAACAAAACAAAAATTATAAGCATATTTATATAATTTATAATTATAATATCAAAATTAAAATTAATTTTACAGGACGTATGATTGCACAGTTATCTTCAGAAGCATATTTAGTTAATATTTTAGAAATAATCTCGCTAGCCTGAGAGAATTGTAGCCTTAATACATTTTTTGGTACTGTTTTGATGCCCATATTTAAAAGTGAAAGAATAGCAGAAATAGATTCTTCTTTCTCAGCAGACATCAATACTGTAATCTTAATAAATTTGAAAAATTGCATTATGATAATTTTTAATTAGACTCAAAATAAAAATTAGTAAATTATCACTTACAAGTGCTGCATAGTATTCTGTTGAAGATTCTGTACCATTATTTTGTTTAATAATGTCAGTAACTGCAGCTAATATAGCAAGCATTTCTTTATGTAATGTTGAATTTAATTGAAAATTATTTAAAAATCTGTAACATTATTTTAAAAATAAAAACCAACGTATCTTTTGTACATTTAATGTATTATAATTTAAATTATTTTAAAGATACAATGATAAAAACTTTATAATTTATGATTTAAATTTTTAATACTTAATATTTAAACTCTTTTCTATCTTAATAGTTTTTGTATGTTATATTAATAAAAATTATTTTTTTAACTTATATTAATGCAGCTCAATATTTACCGATTAAAAGATTCATTTAAACAATTGCTCCAATCACTAGCAAAAGTACTGTATGTTTTAAAAGTAAAATTATCAATAGAACCTTCTGTTTCATCCATTTTTGTTGTATTATGTTTTTGTTCAATTCCCTGCATAGCATCAAATTTCTTTATAATATCTGTAGTGAGATTTGTTGAATCTACAAAAAAAATTTAAGGTTAATAACTATAATTCAAGCTTCATCAATTAAAGCAATCGACAATTATATATAAAAATTACAACCAATAAATACGGCACAATATTTTAATTATTTTTCTTATAATATACATAAACTTACCAAGATTTCGTTGAAAAAAACGTGATTGTGCTTGATTTCGAAATTTTTTCGTTTCAGGATTTGAACTAGAACTTTGTCCTTTTATCCAACGTTTTGCTTTCTTCTTACTAGTTAAACGAGGACCTAATTTCCCCATTTTTATATATATTTTTTCTTTTAAAATAATAAATTCTTTTAAAAAAAGAATATATACCTAAGCACGTGGATATATCATCAGCTATAAAATATTTGACGGGGTTAACCCAACCTGTATTACCGATGAATATTCAAATTTCCATACCTTGTACCACAGAACAGATTAAGAAATACTCACCACCTAAATCGATTTTTTTTTACAGTCCCACGCTAAGAATAATGTAAACCGATGTATTTTATATTTCTCGAATTTGATCCAAAAAATGTTAATTAGATACTTAGTCCATTTCTCAAAAATAAATAAAAACCATCCCGAATTTACAAATTATTCGAACATAGATAACTCTTTAAAAAATCGTATTTAAGGTAGCGAAATTAATATAAATGAATTGATACTGAACAGCCTAAATTTTATACACCAGCCCAACTTTATGAGCACTTATAACTTTTTTATTATTTATAAATAATAATACATAACCTAACATCGGGATCTGATTATCCCAGAGATATTATCATAAGGGAGATTCTTAGTGATAAATGGAGCGTTTTGTGACGATTTTGAATAGCCGTACGCTACTGCCTTTAGCGGTTAAACCACAGGACAGACACTAAGAGAATGCTAAGGCCCGTGTTAAACTTTGGCGACAAACGTGGCGACAGAAATATCTTCTTTCTCTCTCGCACATATAGAAACACCAGCGACCTCTGAAGAGTCCATGGTCCGAACTAAAATTTTTTATAAATACTTTAAAACCTATTGGAAAAAAACGTTACCACTATCTCGTATCTTTTTAAACAGGTCCATTGTCTCTTCATATTCCGTCGTCCAGTGTCTCCTGTCACCTTCTTTTTTTCTTTTTCTTTTCATTTTCTTTCCTCTGGTTTCATCCAATATTTGTTTGCCGTCGTGATGTTCCCGCATCTGATTCTTGGGTTGCCTTGTTCCCGTTGGTATAGCGGCAATCATTCTCTTTTATTTCTATATAACTCCTGTTATATCTGGCTTCTTTCATTTTACAGCTTCTTTCCTGCAGCTGTATATCCCTATCCCTTCTCCTTATTTCTGCATATATATTCTTCCCTATGCTCTTCCAATATCCTAGTTATGTTCTGTTGAGTCCTATTTTATTTAGCCATGTCTCTGTATTATCTCTCTTTTCTTGTTCATTACTTGCCCATTGTTCTTCATTTCTTAACCCATCTGTGTCTCTCCATATTCTTTATCTTTTCCTCATATTTCATTGTTCATATCCTCCACTCCCCCTTCATCCAATATTCGTCTGACCTCATAAACTATATATCTAGGAGTACAGAAGTCGAGTCTCAAGGTCCATCTGTAGTAATCGGCCTTAATCCTCTCCATCTCCTCAGCGTCTTCCATTCCTCATATCTCCACCCCATACTCCATAACACTCTTAACCAGATACTGGAATATCATTTTCCTGAGTTTAAAATCTCCCTGACACCGCCTTTCTGCCAAGCCCCATGTTTTCTTTACCGCGATTCTGACCTTATTCAGTCTCTTCTTTTTCTGATCTACATATTTTCCATCGTTTCTGAACACGAAGCCAAGGTATCTGAAACTTTTGACCATTTCGATCTTCTTTCCTTTCCACTCGTCGACTAGGTTGACAAAATAAAAAAAGATATAAAGAATAAACCAAAAACATACCCAAATTAAAAACTAAAAGAAGGTATATTATATAAGAAGGTACTCTATTCGTTAGACTTCAAAGAAATCCCGGAAGAGAAACAATGGAAATTATATATACCATAATTTAAACAGGAACAAATCTTATTCGAAAATAATAATGATGCGACAGCTGGATACGTAGAGATACTTAAAACCCTCTGCCGGTTAGCCTAACATTATATTTGGCCGGGTATGATGAAACAAGTAGCAAAGTATGCCAGGGAATGTCAGTCTTTTTAGGCTTATAAGTCTTCTCAATAAGCAAAACCGGGTGAAATGCAAGCAAGAAGGGTGGTTAACTCTTGGGATGAAGTAGCTATTGATTTAATTAACCGTCAACTACGACTACTCCGTCATAACGAGAGTAGTCCGTTCAGGTTCTCTCAATTTCCCGTCAAAAGACGGTTACAGACGATACGCGACAACTCGATGTCAATGATTCTCCAGTCATAACACGGAGATAATTTACGCATCAAAAAACAAACACACGTTAAATTTTCTTTGATTTTTTTTCTGCTCACAGGCTGTGATTCTAGAAGCCGACTGTAAACCCCAGGAAGCAACAAGCTCACAAAAGCAAGAGGTCTCAACATCTCTAAATTAGCGAAAACAGAATTATACATAAAAAAAATATTTTCTTTTATTATAATAAAATAGAACTAATTGTTTTTTTTGTGAATAAATAAAACCTCCAAGAGTAAACTTACTGATTGAGGTATTTTTTTTACCCTAAAAACTCAAAATGTCATCCAACAGCTGGCCACGAAAAAAAGATCGTGACGTTACAAAGCAGAACTAAAATTGCATTGAAAAAATAATTTTCTTCAATAAAATATGTACTTAAAAATTACTTGATACAGGTATTTTTTAATTTTATTCAAATACATGAATTGCTTTTGTAGAATAACAGTATTTCTACACTGTTAATCAAACATAAAATTTAAATCAAACAAATTTATATAAATAGAAAAAATGGAATCCTTAATCAATTAATTTCAATTTTATACACTTCATTTATTGTTTATGTTTTGAATAAAAAATATGTACAATTATGAATTAAAATTTTTTTTTTCATATTCATTTATATAAATACAAATGTAATGTTGTTTATACGAATTTAATATTCATTTATATAATAGAAATAAATGTATAAGTTATTTACAATTTGACAGGAAGGGAAGAATAATTGTGTGGATAAAGCGCATTTGAGGTTATTCATGCAGTCCTCTCATGAGTATTGATAGCCCCAGTCTTTACAATTTTCCTTTTTAAGTATAAAAACAAGAAATTGTAAATCCATAGTATGTACAGTACTTTAAACGTATTGCTAATATTATTAAAAAAATCGCATGATTTTATATGAGAAATGTAACATTTTTTGGAATAATATGAGCTACAGTTCAAATAAATCAAGTAAATAAAAAAAAAATTAATAAATATATTAATATATAAAATTGTATAAGTCATTTGAATTTAAAAAAGTATCTGACTTGAATGGTTTTCTACACAGAAGAGTAAATAAGAGAATGTTAAGTTCAATGCTTTACATAAGAAACAAACATGGTGGTTAAAATATCTTTTCTCTCTCTCGCACTTCCGAAGTGATTTTAGCGCTCCGGGTGGACACATGGGAAATTAAGAAAAATTTTTTATAAGCATTTTGAAACCTTTTTAAAAAAAAAGGTATATACAGCTATATGAACTACGAGTAAAAAAAAGAGACATCTGAAATATTTCGAGCTTTGAAAATAATTTAATATAACTGAAAACATTTTTATTAATAATATTATTAATATTATTAATAAAATTATTAATTAAATACATCTGTTCGACTGAGACAGTGCCAAAAAATATAAATAGATATACAATTCCTTCGTCGAAAATTATGTTAAACTTCAAAAGCAAAGGATGTAAAAAGATTTTATATGTGATTGTCCATGTGCAATACATTAAATTGCCAATTCGCTTACAATATTTTAATTTTTTTGAAAGGTAATTCGCAAAATTTTGCTTTTCTTTTCTTTGAATCAAATTCGAGTAGGGTAACAGGTACAAATTGAAAAATACACAAAATTAAAATGTTGTTTTTATAAAAAAAATACAAACGACTAAATAATTGATTTTTAATAGAAATTAATTGTTTTTAATTTTTTTTTTTTAACTTGAAAAATAAATTAATTTTGAGAAGAAATTATTGATTGCGTAAAAAATTTTCCCCTATACAGCAATAATGTAATAATAAAAAAAATTTATAATATGAAATAGTTTATTTTATAAGTAAAGAAAATATATCTTCATAATTATTTAATAATATAAATTATTTAATAATATAAATAATAATGTAAATGATAATCATAAAATTATTAATAAAAATGTTTTCAGTTATATTAAATTATTTTCAAAGCTCGAAATATTTCAGATGTCTCTTTTTTTTACTCATAGTTCATATAGCTGTATATACCTTTTTTTTAAATAGGTTTCGAAGTGCTTATAAAAAATTTTTGTTTTATAGAGCAAGAAGATAATTCAGCCGCCGTAAATAAACTTGAAACTTACAAATTAAAAATAATATTAAATAAAAGTAGAAAAAAAATTTTAACAAATTATTTTCAAAACAATATAAATATATATATTGTCTTTAAAATATTATGAAATAATATAAATTATATGTGCTTAGAATTTTTAAAAGCGATGTATAAATATAGTAAATTTGCCTGCTCTATCAATTGTATACGAAAAGATTTACATACAATAGTGAGAGTAGAAACTAATACTTTTATTATTTAATCTGTGCCGTTTGCAGATTTAGAATTTCGCTGCAGGTAAAGCAATAAATTTATTTCCTACTACTTTTAGTAGTGCATGAAGATTTTCTCTTATTCTTAATATTAAAAACAGAGATGAAAATGTTTTTTGTAGACACTTTTACCAATTTTAATAAATTATTTGAAGAAAAAAAAATTTTTCAAAAAATTTGTTAATTTTAAAAATTATAAACTATTTTTGAAAATATTAATTTTTAACAATTAGAACAATTTTAAAAATTATTTGATAAAAAAAAAAATTTTTGAAAAAATTTGTTAATTTTGAAAATTATAAACAATTGTTGAAAATATTAATTTTTAACAATTAGAATAATTTTAAAAATTATTTGATGAAAAAAAAAAATTTATATATTACTAAAAGTTTTACTAAAAAATTCGATTCATTATTTGAAATAATTCTAATACATTCAATATAATGTTTTAGCTTTATTCTTAACGAATCTTTAAAAATTTTGTTCAGGAAAATGAAAATGCAATTGCAGTAAAATTTGTTTCCCGTAGAAATGAAAATATTCGTCAAACATGTGTGTGACCAATTGCATGAAACACCAAACACGTGCGTAAAGTTCTGTCTTACTAAAATTTTGTTTCAAAATTTCTTTAAATGCATCTTTTCCATTTCTTAAAATACCATGATTATGATACCAGCAAAAACGGAGGTGGGGGGTACCTGCTGTACCTGCTGTACTAATTATGATACCAGCAATAAGGGATAAATAACATTGATAAATTTTAAATAAATAAGTAATATTTTAAAACCAAATTATTCTAATAATTCTATCTATTTCTTTCTATTATTAATTTAAATTATTCTATGCAAATCTTTTCTAATAAAACTATTATATATATTATGTTTATACATATACTATGTTACAGTGTTTTTTAATGTATTATTGAACACTAAAAGCCAAAAGTATAATATTCATTATTATATTTTATATTCTATTACATACGTTATTACATTCATTAATTTCATTTTATAATATTATAGATTTCATTTTACTATTTTTTATTTTTCTTTTTTACAATGTAATATTGAATTTATATTAAAAAATGTGTAGTAATAACTTCAGAACATTTCGTTTAATTTTTTTAGTTATATTTTATTTTAATTATAATTATTTTATGCAAACTTTTTAGCTTTTATACAGTATATAATTTAAATAATTTTAATTTTAATTCTTCTGTTTATAATATTCAGTATATATTATGATTTTTTTATTAATTTAAATTAATTACCAAAAAACGATTTTAAAAACTTGTTCAACATACACTTTATTTGTATAGATAATACAAATAGATTTACAATTTGATAAATTTGCTTCAACGAATGCACATGCATTTAATTTTGAAGATTATTTTAAAGCTACATTTTACAAGGACTTTAAATGTAAATATTCATTTTGTCATAAACATAATGTTTTTGATGGGATTTTGCAATTCGCAGTAAGATTTATTATATATAAATATTGTAAAGACAGGAATAGAAGTATTAATAAAAATAAAAAAACTTTAGGTCATTTTCGAAATATAAAAAAATTTATAAATAAAGAAGTTTTAATTCAACCTGTTTTTATTATATGAATAAATATTGTGTTTATGACAAAATGAATTTATTATTACATATTATTTTGTTTACACGTAATCCCAAAACAGAATAATAAATACAATATATTTCATATAAATACAATATATGAAATGTATTGAATTTATTATTCTTTTTTTAATTTTTTATTTAATATTTATCTATGTTTGTATGTATTGTTATATTTATTGTATGTATATATATATATTTATTTGTGTATTTAAATTTTTATTTATTTAATTATTTATATATTTATTTACTTATTTATTTATTTATTTATATATTTATTTATTTACTTGTAAATTGTACATTGTATTTGTGTTTTTTTATATGTACTATTGCATTTATTATATTTATATACTGTTGCAAGTAAATGCATAAGAATATTATATTTTTTATTTACACGTTGATCATTATTGTGCTGTATCAATCAAAATAAAAATCAATTAGTATTATATTTAACTTATAGTACATGATACTTAAAATGTAAAACTTTTTATATCAAATATTGCATTGAAAGAGCAATATTGATAAAATAATTTATTGTTAATGTAATAATTGTAAAATTGCATAGTTATTAAGAATAATAATATGTATTAATAAATGATATTTGCTTAAAAAGTTTAAATAGCCAAAGATTAATGTTTTACTGTCATTATAATTGTTATTAAATATGAAATTATTTTACTATTAGAATATATATAATTAAATGAAATAAATACAATGCTTTAATTCTTTGCATCATCCTTTTATTATCATTAAACTACAAAAAAAGGATTTTCATCCATGTTAAATAAATACAATTATCTTATACATTCTAATAACTTTTATTTGACATAAAAAATAACATAAAAAATACACTTACAAAATCTAACAATTAAGCAAACTCAATATCTTTCGACACAAAAGATTTCCATAAAGTTGTCCTATACAATAACTTCTTTGAAAGACTTGAATAATTGTATTGAACACAATATTTTTAATAACACATTTTTTAAATGTTCACTAATATATAAAACATATCTTTAAAAATAATAATAAGTT
The DNA here is from genome assembly GCA_018907245.1 of Eupristina koningsbergeri. NCBI lineage: Eukaryota > Metazoa > Arthropoda > Insecta > Hymenoptera > Agaonidae > Eupristina > Eupristina koningsbergeri. The sequence goes on from JACCHV010000081.1 coordinate 8,572, forward strand.
TATTCACAGGTAATTTACACTTTATTGAACTAAATATGTTTTTTTTTGTAAACCACCACAAATAAATAATACATTTTAAAATATTAAATCATTTTAATAATAATAAATTGTATCACTGGTAAGTTAAAATTGTATTAAAAAAAATATTTTTTTTAACGCAAAAATATAAATGTATTTTTAAAAAAAATAATAAGTTTATTTGCTGCTAATTAATACTTTTATTAAAGTTTTTTGGTATATTATTAAGCGAACGCGCATTCTTATTGAAAGAACTTTTCTTACTGTTCAAAAATTTTAAGAAATTTGAAGTAAACACATGTGCCAGATTATAAGTGCCGGCTCACGAAAAAGGACACATGGGATTATAGAAAGTGTAGGGTTCTGTATTTTCTTGATACTTGTACATGGGTATTTGTTTCCAGTCTTCCCATTTATAGTTGGACCCCCCTGCACAGAACATTACAGAATGTTAAGGCCTATGTTAAATAGAGGAAATAATCACGATGGATGAAATATTTTCTTTCTCTATAGCAGACATTTGGTGACACTAGCGCCTCTGATGAGTACCAGGGCTAATAAAACAAATTTTTTTAGTGCTATAAAACTTACTAAAAAAAATGCTATGTATAAATATGTAGACTACGGCTAAATGATAACCCATATTAAATTACTTAGAAGTTAATTTAGTAAACTAATAATATTTTTAATTTTCATATGATTATAATTTATATTTAATATCATACTAGTCATGTGATTTGGTAGGACTCCAATGCTTTTCGGTCAGCTTCCACTTATCATAACTCATATTGACGAGTATTACAGATGCATAATATCACTCACCTGTAATTAAAAAAAAAATAAAAAGTATATAATTATGCATAAAATAGTAAATGTAACAAATTTAAACATGACCATAAGTATAGAACATCGAACTCGAGTGAAAACTGGAATTTTTCTAAGAGACTCACCCCTGAATCGAGTTTTGAAAAGATCTCAGGAATTTGCAAAATCTAAGTTCGTGTCTGACTCTGAGAGATTATTAAAAAGTCTTTTTATAATATTAAAAAAAAGAAACTTCCATAGGTATTCAAAATAGTACTAAAAAATTAGCGAAAAATGACACCTTTCCTACTGTCAAAAATCAGCTCTCAATAGAAAACATTTACAAAAAGAGTAAAAACGACGGGATCTTTTATGAGAGGTATCTTTTACAATACCGCTATTATCACTACTTTAAAGATCAGATTAGTATTTGTTGATTATCCAGGGATTAAGCTCAAAAACTAATGAGAAAATTAAACAAGGGTTTATTCTAACAATTTATAGAATCCCTATGTAACAGACAGTATTTAAATATATGAACATTTGATTTCAGTATGAAACCTTGATAATTCATTTCTGAATAACCCATTACAGTTAGGACGATAAATATCGAAATCTTAAGTAGTAAGAACAAGGCAACTTTTATACTACATGAATGGGTATAGCTAAGTTAGAGATATTGAAAAATCGTTATTTTAATCCTCCTTATTGGCTCAGCAAAGCATACTATATCCTAATCGGGAAAAACCATGCAGATAATAATGTTTTGCCAAAGGATAATAGCGACATAGAAACATAAGAGCTCTCAATATTCAGTATAACAAAACAGTCTAAAAATTGTTCTAAAGATATTGGTTCTACACCCTCAGTCGTAATTCTTATAATTTATAATAATTTGGATTATAGAAAAAGTATCTCCCATATAGTAGTCAATTTTTAAGATTTAATATTCAATTTTTAAGAGCCTTTGATAATATTTCATGTCAAGAAAACTAAGTCCCGATTATATAAAATAGAATGTAATAAGTATTAAGAACCCGAACCGAATTCCGAATCAAGACCGAATCCAAGTCGAATTTTAAGTCGAAGTTGAAGTTCAATTTTGAAATCCAATTTTGAAGTGCCTCTACGTGTTTTTAGACTTGACTCATTACCTCCGCTGTATGGAGAAATTGCAAAATTTGCGAATTCTCCCTCCGGGTGCCTCTGCTTGATTATCGTTCTGTCAGCTTTCTCCGGTATTATCTTTCGATTGACCTCTGCATATTCATCTAATCTTGAATTTTCGCAATTTGGCGAACTCGGAAGTTCTTATTACTCGCAGGTTTCACGTTACTCGCGGCTCCGTTAGATTCCCTCAATGTTACTTTCCCAATATATCGTCTTCGTTTACTGATGCGAGTATAATTTAATTCGTCGCGTATGCGTTTGCAATTTTACATACCTGACACTTTATAAATACTTTATTTTTCATTATGTTTATCAAGGACAACGATGGTGTGCATATATTTCTTCTTGATGGTGCTGTTATTATATACGACTCGTAGATACATCTTCCAGACTTTCTAATCTTATTAGAGCTATTATGCTCTGGAAGTATAACGCATAGTTCGATTATGATAAATTTGTCTTATAGTTTCAGTACTTGTCTTCTTCATCAGCTCTACTCAAGCCGGCTTCAACTTCTTTACTTTCGATTTTTACCCAAAGATTTCTAAAATTATTTTTTTTTTAAGGTTGCTTATACAACTCTTTTGGTTCGTCTTTATATAGAATTGCAGATCATATCATAGAAGGAGCTTTTTCATCCTATTTTGATTAAATTATAATGGGTACTTAGACCCCCAATAAACAAGCTATTGTACCTTAATTAAACGTACGCAAGACCGTCAGACTAATGGCTACTTTTCATTGTTTTTTTGTGAATGACAAAATTTACTGCTAAATGAATAGACGTCCAAAAGAGTAGAGAATTCTTCTTCCACATAAGCCCGTTTCTCAGTCGGCCCGAAGAAGACTATGTTCATGAAGAACGAGGAAGAGGGTATTTTCTCTATAGTCGCTCGTTCTACGTCATGTACAATATATAATTATACAGGCCAATTCATGGTACAGCTATGTATATAAACGGTGTGTTCGAAAAGTAATGCGTTTTTTAAGCCACTATTTATTGTAATGATTTCGGAAAGGTGAGAAAATTGCAGTGAAGTTTTTTGTTTGTTCTTTTATTTTTCTTTCCGATCATTAGGAGCGGCAGTATTTGCATTCGTGAGAAGGATGTTTTTCAGTTTTTTAATACGGTGCCATGGACCTCCTGGTAGAATGGCGTTCTACGATTAAATTTCGTGTACGATTTGGAAAAAACACTATGGAGATTTTTAAAAAAGATTAAATGTTATTTATGAAATATTGTATTACACATTACATTACTCTTCCTCTCTCGTTCATTAAGGGAGGTATAATAAAAAGTACCATATTAATTAACTCGCGTTTTCTTTGTTGACAAACTTCGAACCTCACAAAGGCCAAAACGCTTTGACCATTTTGGCTAGGGCAGAACGAAAACTGGAGAAAATTTCGCGATTCGGTTATCAAGGAATAAATATAGTCGTGACATCTTAGATACGTAACAAAAGGGATTTATTAGATATATTTATTTGTAGCGAAATTTTTTTATTTTTTAATTCCTTTTACAGGAGTATAAAGAAAAGCGTTTTCGTTACATATTTTTCTATTAATCTATATTAATTTATTTTTTAATCATTCTTATTTATAATAAGAAATTTATTGGTAAATAGAATTTATTTATCTCATAAGTACATACATGTAAGTATTTCCTGTATTTTTATGTTCTTAATATTCATATTAAACTGCTGTTGTTTTATTTTATTTAAATTTGAAATTATAATTAAAACAAACGAAGAAAAAAAAATATCGTCAGATATTTTGCATGAATTTTTTAATTATTGTTGGAAAATTTTGTTGATTATACTTATAATTTAATTATTCAATACATTTTGATTATAAAATCTAATATTTTAAAAACAATTTTTTAAATGATTAAAATATTGTGTAAATACATTATGGCTTTGACTTTAAGATAAAACTTTTTTTTTGCATTAATTTAAAAAATTTGTAAATTTAAAGAGACCCCATTGTAATAATTTAATTATTAATTTAAAAAATTTATATTACAGGGAAAATAAATTTGATACAAATTCAGGACCATTATTTAATTAAAAAATTATGTTGTAACGAGATTTGCTCGTTACAAAAAACTTCGGGCGGCCCGAAGTTCGTCGCGCGCTCCAACTCGCATGTGTGTGTACAGCCGTATATGTACATACGTATATGTACGTATATGCGCCGGCGCACAGGTGAGTGAACGTGCGGTTCGCGACGAAGGGGAAACGCTCGGGACCCGATGGTTTCGCGCGAATTTCCAAAACTCCCCCAACTCGTTTCCTCCTTTTTCCGCCAATCGCAGCCCTTAATCGCGCGCGCAACAGCATCCGCGCTGATAGCACGCGAGGAGAAACCGAGTTTTTAAAACACCTGACAGGTGCAAGACTCGGGATTATTTTCGCTCCAATTGATTTGAGAACAATTCCTTCCGAACTCCTTAAATCGTATGCTTTCGGGCCACGATAACCTCCACCTTGACCTCGGTCTTCACGATTTCGCGAAAACTTTTTCTCAGGGCGAGACCTGCTTTCGGAGTGCTCATTTCCTTATTAAAATAAAATCGTTTGCGGTTTTAGAGCGAACTTAATTACGGCCCTAATTACGTCCGCTGTAATTAGGTGCTCGATCCACCGCCCTTGACTCCAGGTGAACTTCCTATGCAACACAGACTTTTCTTTACACGTCTGTAGTGCACCACTTTCCTCGACTTCCTCTGCTTCGCCAATTTCCGAGCGATAAAATCCGTCGCGAGATTTCGTTTGTTATATCTCCTTATTTTCCTGTATTTCGTTAAATCAATTAATCCGGGTGAATAACCGATATCGATAGACTATCTTTCAGTTAAATCTATGTTGTGGTTCGTACGATGACCCGCCCGAGGGTCAACGCAAATTTATAATATATAGAAAGGCAAACAAGAGGGAGAGTACCCAACTAACGCTGGATGGAATGAATAAGAACACCATAGGGGGGAGGATGAGCTGATGCAGGAGGCAAGGAAGTTTAGAGAAGAGGAGAAAAGGAGTAGAGAGGATAACAGAGCAAAGATCGAGATATTTAAAAAGGAAATAAAAGAGAGACTCGATAAAATGGAAGAAATGCAGAGGAATGAAAGAGAGAAGACCAATGAAAGGCTACGGAAATTAGAAGAAATTTACATGCAATTAGAGGAAAAGGAGAAAGAAAATGAGAATAGCGTGAGGGCATGGGCAAGAAAAATAGAAACAAGGGTTACGGAGATTGAAGAAAAAACAAGGGACAGAGAAACTGACAGTAATAGCATGGAGAAAATTGCTTATGGCAAAAAGGAAACAGGGACGGGGAGACGTGACAATAAAGAGAGGAGTTCAACCCAAGTTAGCAGGGAGAGCAGCAGATCCAGCTCCACAAGATGGAGCAGTGGTGGATCCAGTGGGCGAAGCGCTATGTCGGACAGAGAAATCCAGGGAATAAGAAAATTGATGTGGGAAAGAGAGAGGAAAGATCGTGAGGAAAACCTGGCTATCAAAGGTATGGACAGAGAGGAGATCAGAAAGGGAGGGGAACTGCAATGGGCCAAGACTTTCCTGAAGGGTAAACTGAAGGTGACAGAGGAGGTTAAGAGTGCCTGGCCAAGTGGTAAAATGATCATTATCAAAATGGAAAGCAAGGCGGCCAGAGACACGGTATGGGGAGAGAGGAAAAAACTGATAGAGACAACAATCTATATGGACTACGATCTAACATATGAAGAGAGGAAGATTCAGGAAGAAATAAAAGAGTGGGTCAGGAGGGCTCGGGCGAATGACATATTCGCAAAGGTGGGTTTGAAAAAGGTTTTTGTGGAAGGAAGATGGGAGAGATGGGCTGGTGCAGTAAGGATGGGGAGAATTTGGGAACAAATGATAAACAGCGCTAAACTGAGAAGATCCAGGAATGCAGGAAATCCGGAAAAAACAGAGGAAGTACAGAAAAAACAGGGGAGAAAAGAGAAGAGGAGAAAGGAAATAAGGAGGAGAAGGAAAGTGAAATAAGAAAAGAAAAGAAGATAACTACGGAAAGGGAGAAAAAAGTGAAAACAGAAACACAAGGAGAAGATAGGCAGAATTTAGCCTAAAGAAGGGGCGGGTAAATCGGACACAACACAGAAAGAGACGATACAGACAGAGACAGGATGACAAGAAAATAAAGGAAAGGACGACTTACGTCAAGAAGAAATACAGAAAAAAAGTAAGACTGAAACAAAAGAAAGAAGAACTAGACAAAAAGACAAAAGTAAAAGGAGAAACGATGACACAGCAATAGAAATAAGAAGAACCAAGGACGAACTGACGAAAATTGGTATAACGAACAATAGAAAAGGGGAAGAAGTACAAGAAAAGGACGCGACTGGAAAGGTAGATAACACAGGTACAATGAGAATTCTATTCTGGAATGTTGCAGGGTGGGGAAAGGATGAAGAATTCTGGAAATACATAGGAAAAATGGATTATGTATGTATGGCTGAGACATGGGTGGAGGAGAAATATGCGGAAAGATGTAAGAAAAGACTCCCGAAACAAATGGTGTGGAAGATCATAGGTGCGAAGAAGGAAAAAAAGAAAGGAAGAGCGAAAGGGGGATTTATACTAGGGATAAATAAAAGTTGGGAAGCACATGTAAAGGTATTAGGGAGCAATAGGGAGGAAGGTATTGTAAGAACCAGGATGCATACAAACAAAAATAAGGGAAAAATGGACATATGGGGCATATATAGCAACGGTAGAGATATGGAGAGCAAATGGAAAATCATAGAAGAAGAAAGCAACAACGGGGAAACAGAAATGATTATCATGGGTGATTTCAATGTAAGGACGGGAGAGGAAGGTAGTTATATGCAAGAGCTTGATGACGGTGTAAGGATAAAAAGGAAGAGCAAAGATAAGAAAATTGATAGAGAAGGGAAAAGGCTGATTGAGAAGATACGAAATAACGGACTGAATTTATTGAACGGAGCATGCAAGGGAGATGAAAAGGAAGAGTATACCTACATAGGAGCACGGGGAAGCACCGTGATTGACCTTGCGATAACAGACGAAGAGACAAGAGAAAAAATAGAAGAATTCAGAGTTGGAAGAAGAGTGGAATCTGACCACCTACCTATTGAGATCACCATCCGAACGCAAAAAAAAACATACAGTATGAACGAGGTAGAGAAAACAGATAAAAGAAATATAACCATATGGAAACAGGAAAACATAGAGCAATATAGGGAGTCGCTGCAAGAAGTACACGGGGACTGGCGGAACGAAGGTGTGCAGGGGACTTTTACATAAGGAAGATATTGTTCGACTATTTAGTCAAAGGTGTCTTGGAGTACGGAGTTGAAATTTGGGGAAATCAACACTGTGAAGAAATGAAAAAAATAAAAATAGATTATTACAGATGGACCCTCAAACTAGACTTTTGTACACCAAGATACTTGGTATACGAGGAAATTAACGAACGAAATATGGACTGATTGGAAAATCAGGAAACTAAAATACGAGAACAACATCAGGACGCTAGACGGAGGAAGATGGGTAAAGATATGCTACGAGGAAAGCATGAAGGACAGGACTGAGAACATAACGGACGAGACTGAAAAATGGCTTAACAAACTAGGGTTAAGCAGAATACAGATTGATAAATGGCATACAGAGGGAAGAAACATATACAGCGAAATAATACAAAGAGACGAAGACATACAGAGACAGAACAGAGCGAGAAGGATGACACAGGCGAAATACAATAGGATATATAAGGAGATGTGGAACATAGAACTCCCAGTGTATTTAAAGACGACAGCAAAAGCTGAAGAGATGAAAATCATTGCTCGCATAAGATGTGGCAATATAACCACATCCAACAAATATTGGCTAAATAGCGAGGAAAAAAGCTGCCCTTTATGCAAGGAAGGAGAGGGAGATTGGGAGCATTGGATCAACGTATGCAAAATGACGAAGGATATATTTGAGAAAATAAAGTATGAAAACGATGAAAAATGCACAAACAGACGGACGATGATGTGCTTTGCTAATGGGGTTGGTAACAGAGAAATACTCAATGGCATCAAGGAAATTGAGAGAAGAATAGAAAAGCCGAAGTGAATACAGGGAAAGATAGTGCATATATAAGTGATAATATGAATATAAGAACATATGAAAAAACAAAAAGACACTGTGATACTAGAGAATAAGAAATGTAAATATTAGAATAATAAAAATAAAAGTGTAAGAACTTATTGTAAAAAAAAAATGAAATTTAACAGAACCCGTCCCTTGATGAGAGCTGGGACATAAATGTAAATAATAATAATAATAATAATAATAATAATAATAATAATATTAAATTAATGTTATGATCGTCGCTTAATTGGAAACTTATTGTATTTTTCAGAATTGAGAACATTAAATCATTACGCTCGTGATTTTATAATTTCATACATTATTTTGTTATTTTTGACTTCACCTTGATCGACGTTCCAACGATCCCTGGCAGACCGGCTGCCGCTTATTCCAACGATTCTCTTTTTTCGTTCAACGAGCGCTCGATTCACCCTCCACCCGTGAAGGGCGAATGGAGCCATCTCGTTACAATGTTAATATCTTATTATAAATTAGTATTAATAAATATTGGATAAATGTTATAACGTAACACTTGGAAACAGCTACATAAAAAAGTATCTTTGAAATAATTTATATACAGATAATATAAATGCATTTATTTCATAAAATAACATGCAGTATTTTGATTGAAAATAAAAATTCTCAAATAAAATAGTGTGACACAATTCAATTTTTACTTTTAATTTAAAACTCAAACTTTAATATTTAATTTTATAGTAACTAATAGTTTACAATAATTTAAATTATTTCTATTTAAAATTAAAAAATTTTAAAATAATTAAAAACTATTCTAATTTCTTAATTATTTGTATTAAACATTAAGTATTGCGGTTTTATCTATTTTGTTTGTTTGTAAATTTATTTTATGTAATAAGGAGTTGATTTTTTTTTTTTTAATTTTAATTTAATAAAGAAGAGTTATTAAGAATATCTCTGCCGTTACATAATTGTTTTTAATGGTTTTGTTTTATTAAATTATTTAATATAGTTCATATATAAATCGATACATATATAATAGGTGGGATATAATCTTGTAGAAATGTTAGTAAAAGAATCTTCTCTTATTAATCTTTACTTTCGCTATTAATTTATTTTATAATAGATTTTTACAATTAATAGTAATTTTAATTGATGAGTACCAGAAAATTAACTGTCATTTTTTTATTTTTATACCTTAATAATTATATATCTTGAGATTTATGATAATATAAGTACTTAAATTGAAGCAAGAACAATACTATTAATTATTGTTATCTAAAAAAATTTCAATTAAAAAATTTTTAAGAATATTTTGCTAATGTCCAAAATAAATATTTCAATTAATATTTCCAATAGAGCTTAATCAAAACCGAATAATTTACGAGAATTGTATATCATTGTAAATTATATATTGAACTTAATCCGCGAAATATTTATGATTATAATCACGATATTTTATTAACTATTTAATTTAATTAATATTACTACAGTTGTAAATATAGATATGCTTTAATATATTATGTAATAAAATTAAATATTTTTTTCGATCTTTTTGAGATAAGAATTAATTCACTTTAAATAAGTACTTAATGACTCTATCTCTCCCACAGAGTATTCGAAGTCAATATTTGGATCATATATTAGATAATTTTTTACAAAAGATATTTAATATGTAGTTAATGGGTATTAAACTGCATGAAATATAAATATTTTTTATATTTAGTATTAATTAAATTAAAAAGTATAAATACTTCTATGATAAATTATAATATAAAATATACACATATTTTTTAAAATAATTTCTATATTGACTCATATTTAATGTATACATTTTTTTGTTTTTTAGATAAAAGTACCAAATAAAATTTAAAATACTAAATTTATTTATAGTTTAATTATTTCAAGTTTAACATTATATTTTTATTGTACGTAAAGCATTATATTATAATAAATTGCCTAATAAAAATTTTAAATAAAAAATAACCAGTACTTTGTATTTTACTTGTAAATGTATTATTATTTCTTATTATATTGTAATATTATATAGCAATTACTTTTAAGTTACGTATGAAATTCTACGTAAAAATATGAAATGAATTTTTAGTTTGTTTTTTATAATTTAATCGAGACTTTTTCCCCTAAAAAGTAAATTATGATCTGTTGTTTACAAATAAAAATATTTTACTGAAAATACATAATTTTCAATTTTAATAAAAACGTTATTATTGATATAAATAAAATGTTTTTATTTTAGTTTTTGTTTTCAATTGATAATACGATATACCTAAGATTTAAAAATATTATAAATATTTTAAAGTGTAATATTTATTTTTATATTTAATATATGTGTCTTACATTTTTTATAAATATTGTTTTTGAGAAAATATTTTATTTATCTTCGTAAATAAGTTTTCTTTATATTAAAAGATTTTGGGAATGCTTGTTTCTCTGTAACGTCATAAAGAAATATGGGGTACATTAATAAATCTGTTAGAATTTAAAATTTTATATTAAAATTGAATAAGGAAACAATCATATATGGTGTTCTAATGGCTAAAACTTTATTAAAGTTTTTTTTTAATACAGCTTCCACCCCCTCCCCGCCTTATTTTTAATTACCGAAGTATAATGTTTTACTTGAAGTTTATTAGAGCTTTTTTTACTCATACTTGATTTAATAAAAATGTATATATATTTCGCTGTTTTATCCTGTAAGACTTAAGATTCTATTTTTAATTTCTCTTTGAGTTACTCTGAAATAATCATTTTTAGTTGCCACAAATATAAAGGAAAAGGAATAAAATGAATATGCATTCATAAAAATACCTATCAAGGTTGTAAGAGTAATGCTCATACAGGATTTAAGGATAATTTAATAAATGAATATTGATATGATTATATAATACTATATTATATTATTTTTATGAATATTAATTTTTAATTAATATATCATAATATTTGTGTGAGTATCTTTATATATAAATGCCAGTTTGCGCTAATTGCATCGTCGATTAACGTGGTTATTAGATAAATCCATATTTGATAGATTGCATCTCATCTTCTATCTAAGGCTGATTAGCAATTGAGATTTGTCACTATCATTGTATACTGTACGATATTGCTTGCAATAACTAACGTTATTTTATCTCGATTAACAATTTGCAATATCTAAATTTTACTGAGAAATTCATTTTCATTTACAGCAACCGACTGAGGTCCATATATGTATTATTGAATTGACAATTATTTGTAATTATTTGGAATTCGTTTTAATATTTGTGTTTATATATTTATTATATGGTTTAATATATAAAAATAAATATTTTATTCATACAACCACATATATATTCATAAATTATTATTCAAACAGATTCAATAGAAAAAATAACATGATAAAAATGGATTTATTTAAAATATATGTAATGTACCATTATTATCATCATTATTATAAGATCTATTAAAAACATTTTTACTATTTAAATTTACAAAAACTATTTATTATACATTGTAAATATAATTTATTGTAAATTCATAAGAAATTAAGTCGTATATTTAAATAAAATAAATTTTGAATAAATTATGAGGTTCTATAGAATACAGTAAAATGTTATCAAATATATATTATATATTAGATATTAAATATATATATTACTTCAACGTATACTTATATAAAAACCATTGTTGATTTGTTTATATTATTTTGATTCAATAGTGAATTGTCTAAATTTACGCGATAACAGTGTAATCGAAAGATAATCATATTCGTAATTCAGTTGATAACAATATTGACACTAAAAAAATAAACTTATGAACACTACAATCAAATACTAATAATTTTGAATACGTTTGATTGTTAGATATGCCCTTTAATTGTGCCAACGTTATATGAAATATGAATTAAAATAGATATAAAATTGAAAGAAATTTAATACATCAGTTTTGAACAAAAACTCTTAGAATTTGTTATATAATTCATATAAAATGAAAAATACGGAAATCAAATCTAAAGGTATGTTATAATAATTGTCTTACATATTTGCATATAAGATTCTTGAAAAATATATTAAGTATACGGTTAACTTACAATATTGCATGCTACATTTTATGTTCGTAGATAAAAATTAATTTTAAAAGTGGATATGTATGTTCTTATTGGTTTTAAATATTTGTTTTAAATTTGACAAACACAAAATTATAAAACAATTTTCAATTAAGTTATTATTCTTATTATTATAGTATTCTCATAATTTATAGTATCTATAACTGCAAATTTCAATAACATTTCATTTAACTCTATACAATAAATTAATATACAATTACTTTCTATCCCATTATAAAGTATTATATAAAATGTATAAATATTTAAATTTTAATATTTTTTAAAATATATTATATATACTATTAACTAAGAATATTTTAAAAAATTAAAATTTTATGACCGTTTAGTTCTTATTATTTTTTAAAATAATTATTATATTAATCTTTAATATTCAGTATTTACTCAAATATCTTAATTTTTAATATTTTCTATTATTTAACTGTTAATATTGTTTTATATTATTTAAAATTATAAGCTATATTGAATTATAAAATCAATATTAAGTTAAGTATTAAATATCATTAATTAAATATTATTGGTGTAAATCATTTTTAAAATGTAATTAATATCGAACAAATTTATTTTACAATTTGTGTTTATATTAAATTGAAATTTAATGTAAATTGTAATTTTACATTAATTTTTTGTTCGTTTAAAAATTAAGCCTTATATTATATTGGTAATTATATTATTAATAAAAATTTTCATATAATATTTGTATTTTAATAAATTTATAAATTAATTTTTTGTTATGTGTTCATTAAAAAAAAATTAATTTTATTCATTATTTTGGTATATTTAAATTATTTAAATAAAGGAAAAGAATATTGTTTGAAAAAAATTATTTTAATTTGCTATGAATGAGATTAAATATCGGCCATTTTTAAAAAAAAAGAAAGTTGATTTATACACAATTAGACACAATGCAGAGAAAGATTCGTAGTGTTAATGTATATATTTTAAACGTTTTGTAGTAACACATATTTTATTTGGACATTGTGTGGTATTTATGTTTTACTAATTAGTATTATCATAATATAAAAAAATTAACAATTGACTATCTAATAAGTTAATTGAATTGTCTTTTAATTATTCGATATGAGGTTTTTTATATATTTATATTTACATACAAAGATTCTGTAATTGGTAAAAGGGCAGTACTAATTTTATAAATAGAAGAGAATTTTATATAAAAACTGAATATTGATGTACATATAATGAATGGAAAAAGTTTATTTATTTATAATTATAAAAATAATTCACCTGCTAAAATTTATAAAGCAAAATTTATGAATTATTTACTTGGAATACGTAAGAAAAATGACCAAAAATTACAAGTCACTGGTAATTTTTGCTTCTGTTACAATAGTAATTAAATCTAATACATTAAGGATATGGCATGGAATTTGTATACCTATTTTTACCGTAAATAACTTTTCTTAGTTATTATGTTATTAAATATATATATCGGTACTTATGCGATAGTGCTTATAAAAATGCTTGCATTTAACTCGAAACAGCCGGAAATGAAACTTGTCTAGTTCAATTTTAATACAATTGGTAACGGTATGATCTTCGGCTGAAATTGATCCCCTGATCGCAGTTAATTCAAGGATGATTTAAGGGTGAACAAAAAACGTAGTTGTTTTGGATTAAGGCTACAAAATCGTCATTTATTCAAAAGAGTAATATAATTATGTTGCTATGAGGATTCGCTTTATTTCGCGGTTCTTTCTCATATACATATACGTCGTTATAATTCTAGCAGGTCATTCACTTATTCACATATGTGAATAAGTATATAGAATAACAACAAATATAAAATTAAGTGTAAGTATAAACAATTTAAATTACCAATATAATTAACATTATTTAAAACTTTAAACGTATTTGCTTCGAAACTATATTTTAAAAAATACCTATCATTCTTGCTTTAATAAAAATTTTCTGGCTTATTTGAAATTTTGAAAGAATATTGAAATTCTTTTTTGCAAAGAGTGAACTAGGACTTTATTTTTTTATATTTAAACATTGAAAATTTAATATGTAAAAAATAAGCATTTTTTTTATTTAAATTTTTTTTTTTTTAATACAGTGTCATTTTGCGCAATTCAATATTTTTAAAAGAATCAATTAGAAAAATAACAATTCATCGTATATAGAATTTTATTTAATTTAATAAGAAAAAAATTTTTTTTTCATTTATAGGTAAGTTATAGAATTCTATAATGACAGCTGTTTTCAATTTACTTTTTAACTCACATTGTTTAGTACTGATTTTGGTCGTGGAAAAATACTTTTGTCTAAAATATTCTACAAAATTAGATATAAAGTACCTAAATATATTCTCAAAATTTCAAAATTTTTATTTAATTATTTTTTTTTAAATAAGTTCCAAAACAATTTTGAACGAGAGAAATTAGGTAAGTCCTTCGATTACATTATATATACTTTCTTCTTTTTTTTTTAAACTTGTTATTAAGCCCATTCTTTAATTTTCACTAATATATATAATTACTTTTATAACAATTTTAACAGGCGAGTATTCGTTATAACAATTAAATTATTGGTTTAATTAAATTCAGTTAAATAAATAAGAAAAGAAATAGAATCACAAAATACTTCGTTGTTTTTTCTCTACTTACCCAAATTACTTTAATTGTTTGCAGTTGTATCTATCGAAGTGGCTGAATTAGAACGATATTACTGCAGTTGTGACTGAAATGATTGCGAAGGGAGAGAGCACGAAGATATGATACGATCATGCAAAAGGAAAACAGCGGTATTTGTGTGTGTTAAAAAATGATAGAGTTCATTTTTTATTTTACTCAATCACACGTTTTCAATGTTATAAATAATTTAAGAACTCTTCTACGATTTTTTTTATAAAAGAACCATTGAGGTGTTAAAAATATATACCTTTAAATGCTAAATAAATCATCTGCTTAAGAATAAACTCTTCAAATACAATGACTACTTTAGATATGCTAAAGAAAATAATACCTTCAATAGCTGATTATGCATTATAAATAAAAAATAAAATAATTTGAACAAATGATACAGTATTGCTAATAAAAGATAATTATTCTTCTCTAGAGTAATTCCTAGCGTGTTTTATTAAAGTTTTTTCAGATTGTAATAATATAATTTAAGTTTTAATTAGGAAAATCTATTAAGAAATTAAAAATAAAATAATATATATATATATATATATATATATATATATAATTTATTTAATCTCCGCCTTTCGATTTGGAGATGATTTCAGTTACATTGCCTTATAGATTATTTACATATATACACCTTTGTTTTGTATACCTAAAAATTTATACATATTTATATTATACATATTTTACCATCGTTCTTACCCTCTACCTTTTTTCATTCCTCTTTTCTTTCCATTTATTTTCTCCTCCGCTATTTCTAATTGTTAATTCTAAATTCTTTATTCCTCGATTTACTTGCCTTGCCACTCTTAGCATCCTGTGGTTCTTTATTTCTTTGCTTACACGTCTTCACAAATTTTCAACATCTCACTTATTCTTTGTCCTTCCGTTATATCTTTCGTTTCCTTGTACTCTTCTACCACGTGACTTTAATTTCCATCCTCTTTTCTATATAGTTTACACCGTTTCTTTTTTTTCTCAACCATTGTTTTCCATTACCTACTATATCACCGCAGCTGATACTCGATTTGTCCTTCATTTTTAGTTTTATTTATTCTCCTCTAAATATCTCGGAACTCCAACCTCTATTATTTCTATATATTTGTTGTTGTATTTCGACTTTTTTATCCTATTGTAAATATCCTATAGCTCAATATCTTGATCTTTTTCCTTATCTCCTCCCAGATATTTTTTCGTTTTACCTGTACGTAAATTATCTGTCCTTCGCTCATTCCTGTTCTATTCAGCTATTTTTTTTTTATTTTTTCTCCCTTCTTTCTTGTCTATCTTATGTTTCTCATCTAGTATTTGTTTGTCAATTTTTTTTCCGGTATCGTTCTTAGATTTTCCTGTATATATGTTTATTCTTAGATTCCATTTCAGGGTAAGCTTACAATTTCCCATTTCTTTATATACTAGGTATTTAGGGGTGCAGAAATCTACATTCAATATCCATCTGTTATAATCGTGCTTGACTTTTTTCAATGCCCTCCACTCTTTCCATCCCCAAATTTTCACTTCGTATTTCGTACATATTCGCATTAAGCATTAAAAAACATCTTCCTTTTCCTAAAGTAATTCAATTAGCCACTTTCTTTTTTCTACCCCAGTTTTTTTTGGCGCTATTATTTCTTGATTTCTTCTTTCACGTATATGCTCTTCGTACTCTCCGTTTGAGTTAATCACAAAACTCAAATACTTGAAGTTATCTTGTACTACTTAGCCTATCTTCTTATTCCAGTGCCATGTTTACTTCTTGTTTCTATTACCTTAATTGTTCTTGTTTACCATCAAGATTATTTATTCTGTATTCTTCTTTAATTCGCTATCTTTTAAAAATCTCATCAAAGTATCCATCATATCTTATAATGCTTCCTTTGTTTCGCTTATGAATAACAATTCGTCCGTATTCTCTAATGTTCATATTATCTTTCTTCCTATCTTTACTACTCCTATCTCTTTTTTATTAGGCTCTTTTTCTAGTATATATATATATTGAAGAGTAGTGCACTTAGTTCTCACCCTTGCCTTACAAATCTCATAAAAATTGTTCTATATTTCCTTCCTTAGTTTTTATCTTGATTTTTGTTTTTTTTTATAAATCTTTTTAATTTTTCGTTCAAATGTTCTTCTATTCCTGTCTCTTCTATGATTTCCCATAGTATACTTCTCACAAAGCCATCTTCAAATCCACAAACATTCTGCTCAATATCTTTATTCCTTCTTTCTTTTGCTCTATTTAACTTTCCAATCTTCTTCTTTCCTCTAAGCAACTCTTGAAAATGCTTTACCAAACTCTTCTTGTTTATCTTATTTCTCTTGCCTTTTTTTTTCTTGTCTTTTTATTTATGTATTTTCATATTTTACAGTCCCTTCTTCGCTTATATAATTTTCCTTCGCGCTCTTTCTCTATCCCCAATCATTTAGAGTCTTTACCTGCATCCTTCTTTTATTGCATTCCTTGTATTGCCAATCATTTTTACACTTTTTTCTTTTTCTATTTTTTTCTTCCTTTTGTGCACCACTTCTAAATTTCTTTTTTTGTACATTCTCATATTGTCTCTACTATGTTCTCAATTTCTCTCCTATCTTTATATTCTTTTGTTTTTTCATCGAAGCTTCCTTGTATCTGTATAACTCTCTATTCCTTTTTTTATTTTCTTTCTTCCCCCCTCCCTCATTTATTTTTCCTCAATATAATATATATTGGGAACTGGTCCGATTCCACTCTGTCTATAACTTTAAATTTTTTTATTTTTTCTCATACCTTTTTATTTGTTATTGATAATTCATCATCGTTGATTCTGTTGCTCCTGCGATTGTGTATTTTTCTTATTCGCCTTTCCGAACAACTCCATTCAGAATGGTCCATCTTATCTCCCCTGTCTTTTCTGTTAATCACTTTCCTTTTCTATCACATACCTTATTTTTATTTTATCCCTTTTTTGTGTTTTCCGTGACCTCTAAATCTATAAATTATTTTGATTTACTTTTATATTCCTATCTCTAATCACAATTTCCTCTAATTTTTCTTTACTATTGCACCATGCCCATATTTCTATTTCTCTTGCTTTTTCCTCTTTTATCACTGTATTTACCGATCTTTTCATGATCTCCATGCTAATGACAATAAAATATAATGATAATATGTAGATTCGGATAATGTACAGATAAAGTATGTCGAATTCTACCACTCGAATAAAAACTAAATTATCAGATGAAAATTACATGTCTTAAAAATGTATTCTTCTTTAAATTTATTTAAGTAAATCTAAACTTTTTTTATAAAAAAAATGCATAATTTATTCAAATATTCAAAAATATTTATATTGTTTGAATTATTACAAATATCTTATTTACAATACAATAATTATAAATAATTATAATTATAATTGCGTTTATTTTTCACTGTTTATCCCTTTTATTTTTTTTCATTTGTTTAAATTTAGTACCATTCGGCATTTATTAGTATGGAATAAATATAAATATCAAATATTGCTGAAAATTCATTAATATTATTTGAAGTGAAATAGTATCGGCTTAATTTCTTCTTGTGTTTTTATTCATCTAAAATTTATGTTTACTTATTTATGTTTTGCTAAGTTTCATTGAACCATTAATGACTAGCAAATATCCTTATGTTTATTGTATAAATATGCTGAGTATAATGTCTCATTAAATATATTAATGATTTACTTTTATCTATTGTTTTATTTATATAAATTATTGAATACTATAACTTTTAATGTTAGTGTAAATATTGTAATTAAAATTATTAAAAGTAAAAAAAATTATGACATATTTCTTATATTGTATTATTAAAGAATTTTTAGAAGATAATGGTGCCGATTTTGAAAGTGCTATTACAGCTGTTGGTTATGGAAAATTTCACTACATGCTATTTTTAATATTGATACCGGCAACTTGGTCATCATTTTTTGACACTTCAAATATTTCTATGATCTTACCAGCTGCAGAATGTGATTTAGAACTCACTTTGTTTCAAAAAGGGGTATTGAATGCTGCTGTTTATGCAGGTAAATAAATATTTGTACATATATTTTTAAATAAGTTTTAAAATTTAAAAATAATTAATATGATAAATTACGAAAATTTTCTAATAGTGGTCTGGACGGCGCATATTCGCACCTTTCCTAATTATCTCACAGGAAATTATAGTATATTGGCATTATTTACCATCTAAATGTAAGATAACGTTCTGTTTCCCGTTATTTTTGTTATATAATATAAAAATGAAAAATTATTATAAAGTAAAATTGCGCTAAAACTACGCTTTTTTGCTAGTACACGTGAAGCCTCAGCCCCATAGCGTAAAGTTCTCACTCTCCCATGCCTCCACCACGTTAGCAGTTGCTTCTCGGTCAGATGTCCTACACACAACTAAGGACCCTTCCTTTACCGTCGCGACACCGCTTTGTGGAGCCCTGTAATACGGAACGAAACCGAGACTTTGTATTCTTATGTATCATGATCTATCCCTTCTTAAGTAAAGGTATAGACGCTTTATTGAAAATTTTTTTCTCTAGTGTAGGTCAGGTACAAAAACACTGTACAAAACCACTGCATCATCCCAAACGGTAGACTCGAGTTAATTTATGGCTCATTCCTTTTTTTTGGATCAGGGAAGACATGAGTCACCTATACCAACTTCAAAAGTATCTCGTAATGAAAAATTTAATTCTTTTTGCAAGTAGTTCCTCTTTGAGCTTTAAATCGTTTGAATCCATCTCCGTCAAGAAATGAAGAATTTATGCTTACTGTAAAGTCTTCTCTCGCATGTACAATTTATAAAAATCTATAATATCACGAATAATATTACAAAAAGGATCGCAAAGAGATGAAATCAGGCTACACGGGCCCGAACGGAAAACGATAAGTGAATTAAATAGAATCTTTTTTCTTTTTTTCCCTTACCACATTAAATTCTTTTGAAAATATCAATAATAAATTCTAAATTGTTATTTTTTATTAACCAATAAATACTGGCCAATTCAGCTTAATCATAAGTTCGAATTTGTTAAAATTTATTTAATAAAAACATGCTCTTCCCTTACCACACCCCCACAAACATACATAAGAGGTAAAAAGACCCTTGATCCGGTTTCGAGTGAAGTCGGTGAGGGACGGAAAAGATAACACAAAAAATTAGCATGTGCGTTACAAAATAATAAATTATTTACAAAAAAATATATTTACTTATATATAGATAATGAAAATTATATTAATATATCTGAGAATATTAAAACTAATCTAATTTTAATGGACCATGTTGCAGAAGAAAATTGTTAATATTTTATATATTAAAAACCATTCTATCTTATAAAATATAATCACATTCAAAATAAAAAGATTGACTAGTGCATAAATTTATTTATAATTTTAGGAATGGTTACTAGTGCCTTTATATGGGGATTTATTGCTGATGTCGTTGGACGACGTAAGGTTTTAATATATGGATTTATTTTTGATGGTGTATGTAATGTCTTGAATGGATTTGCTCCGAATTTCGCAGTTCTGGTTTTTTTCAAATATATAAGTGGCTTTATGTAAGTTTTTTTGAAACAAATAATTATTTTACAAACCTTAAGAATTACTAGAAATGTAATGTAAATTGTATAAAGCATTACTAAATATAAATACAATACAGAGTAATATAATGTTTGTATACTATTATTATCTATAAAAAAATAATGTGAAATGATTTTGAAAACTACTATATTGTAGAGGTATACAATAAACTTATTACATATAATATTTATTAATAGTTTATTTCCATTTTATTATCGTCATATTAAATTTTTTTATTATTAAAATTTTATAAATAAATTTCTCTAAATCACTATAAATTATTTTAAATAATTAAAACAAATGTTAATTATATTTAAATATTTAATTTATTATTTGTTTGTTTTTCTTTTTTTATGTTCAAAATTAACGTAAAACATATTTTTCATACTTCACATTTACTATCATTAAATTTTTCACATATCTATGTCAATTTTCCAATATTTTCTTGACAAATATTTATTTATTAATATTCAATTGTTATACTTTTTTGGGAATGAAATTGGTATGTTTCATACATTCTACTCTTAGATAATTTTAACAGAAAATCTCTATAACATTATCTGGAGGAAAAGGTTATACATAGTAGTTATTACTATTAATTATAATTAAATTTCTTTGTTCTTCTCTCTTTATTATTCTTGTAATTATTCCATTCTTATCTCAATAATTTCATATTTTCATTTTTTCAATGCTCCACAACTATAATTATGATGCCTTACAAAATTTGATACAAACCTGAGTATGTGTCAACCGCTAAAAACTAGAATATTTTTGTGTATATTTGTTTAAATATATGGATATAAAAGTTTTATTTTTCATATTAAGTAAACTTTAAAATTATGCAACAAATTTATTGCATAAAATTTAAAATAAATTTGTTCATTAACATGTTAAAGAAAATATAATTAACGAAAGTTACGTATCCTCTTTTTTTTCTAGTTTTTGGAAATTATTTATCATTTTACATATTTTTTACTTTTTTCTTACTCCTAATAACTATTAATTTCCCTCTTTTATTAAATTCTCGGCACTTTACTATAAAGGTGATAGAACAGTTGCTGTAAATGTCATCTTTCGAGAAGTGTAGTGCAAGCTAATATTTGCCTGTTGTTACAAGCTAAAGTCGGAGCTACCGTGAGCATACATGCACTACTGATTACTTGAAGACTGTATCTTATCTGAGCATATTTCTCAAGATTTATTGATAAAGAGGCAGACAGCTAATCTGATATGATGGCAGTATATTTGTTACCAATAACAATTATAAATTTACTTATGTAATTTAGAACCTTTTAGTATATATTGTACAAATGTTTATATATGGAATGAAAAAAATCAGTTTATAAAAAATTTTTATTATAATATATATAGGAATTCGTTAGTGACATCTCAAGCAACTTTTGTGGGTGACGGAATACCTTAACTAATTAAAAGGAAGACCACAAAGTATCTTAAAAGAAATATCTCAAATCATTATTTATTTATATGATTTTCTTTGTGTTATATGATTTTACATTATCTCATTACAGAATGACAACTTTTCTGTTTATTCTTTTTATTTTGATAAATATTTAAATTATCGATTAAAGTTTAATTTATTTAAATCTCTAGTATAAGCTAAAACGTAATATATGAAGATAATTTGAAGTAAGCTACCAACTTTTGTGTTTTGAATTGTGGTACAAATTTATTTTTTATGTTTATTTTCTTTGGATATATTATGCTAAATTCAAATATTTTTATATAGTTTATTAAAGTTCATTAAAAGTGATTGATTATTCTTTGAATATCTCACACAAATTTATTTTCATTTCTGGCCATAATATATAACTATGTAATGGCATGGATATTCATTATTATGAGTTGATAAAATCAAAATGAATAAATCTAAATTTTAAATATTATTTTTGGTATTTATAAATATTTATTATAATTGAATAAAAAATTGAATAAGAATTGCAAATTTTTTTTACAATAATTATTACATTATTCCACGTAAAAAACTCGAATAGGATATAACTTTAAACATTTGTAAATTTTTTTAAATTGGTATGGTCATTTAAACCAAAGCTCGAATTAAGATTTAATTATTTAGAACTAAAGAACTCAAGTTAGTTCTAAAATATTTATATTTATATCTAATTTCAAATATGCAATAATAAACGATAAAAAAGTGATATTGCATAAATTATATTATTTTACGTTTATACTAATGTAGTCTTGTTAGTATAGGGGAATATCTATTTATGATTAATTTTGTTGGTTTTTTATTTGTATTCGAATAGTAGAGTTTTCATTAAAGTTTTCAAGTAGTAAATTAAACCAAAGAAATAATATTATTATTTTAATTTCAATTTATTAATTAATGATATATTACTGTTGTTTTTATATATTTACAATGTACCTTATGTATTTTTTTATTTAGTAAAATTTATTTAAATTAAAATATATAAAAAACACAATTATAATCTCTTTGTAACATTACACAAATTTTTAGTATAAGTGGTCCTTATGCTACTGTTACCTCATATTATGCAGAATTTTATCAATTTAAAGATAGACCGAAAAAATTACTTGGACTTAATTCAATGAGTTTTATTGGAAATATTCTAAACACAGGTAATATTTTCAATATTATACAAAATTATTTAAATATGTATTTATTTATTTTTCACTTAAAATATTATCTTTATATAAAAAAAGTGAATGACTTATTTAAAAGTATATTTATATAATAAATATTCTGTTAAATATTAAGTAACAAAAGTTTGATTACAGGTTTAGCTTGGCTAATAATACCTCAAAGTTGGTTATTAGTTTTTGGTAATGATGTTTTCATCTACAATTCATGGAGAATATATTTAAGTCTTTGTGGACTTCCTATAATTTTTGGAGGTTTGTGCCTATTCTTTTTTCCAGAAAGTCCAAAATTTTTAATGAGTAAAGGATATAATGATAAAGCATTGCAAGTATTTAGACAAATTTATTCAATAAATACTGGATTACCAGGTGAATCTTATCCAGTAAGTTTTTACTTAACTAAAAATAATTCAAGAATTCTATTTATAATTTCTTTAATTTAAATTTATGTTAATTTATAGATATATATATATATAAAATTTAACATTTTAATTAATTATTTTGTGTTTAGAAAAAAAAACAAGAAACATTCATAATTTTATTGATTGGTCGCTCGGTTAATTAAATCTCAAGTAGAGTGTGCACATATGGCTTGTGTCGGGGTATGGATCGCTTGGAGCCGGTGGATAATGTTTAGGCCCTCTGCGGAAGAGTTATGGATGAATGAGTGGATTGAGAGTTGAATGACTCCTAATAAAAGCCTCACCCTTATATAATAATCGGGGCCTATAAGACCCAAGCACAAGTGCTTGGCGCATTTATCGTGGTGGGTTATCCTTGTCCAAGCAGTTGGTGCTGCCGACAGCGGCTATGTTGATAGAAATGTATTGCACGCGGCGCTCATGCCGATTGCTACACATAGCTCGTGTCTATTTCTATTAGTTTTGCTTGTATTTATAAGTTTAGGATTAGTGATGTATAATATAAGATTCATAGCACGATTCATTTCGAAGTTTATTTATTAGTTTACGTATATGTAAACGTGTATGTAAAAAAGTATAATAAAGAGGAAATGATACTTAATTAGATTTCTATGTAACTTAATCCGTTACAATGTTAATGTTTGTTGGCAAATCTGCGTTATTCATAAACTCAATTATATATTTATACTATTAGTGTTAGAATAATTAATTGCTCGGGAAGACTGAAAGTATCGCCCTAAAAAATTCCTCTCCAAGTAGCTTTCGCGAAGATGATTTATAATCCTTTGTAAATCATTATTTTGGCTCGCGAAAGAATCTTTTGTGGACATCTCTTTCGGCTTTGTATAGGAAGGAAAGTTTTCCTGAAAACTTTTTCTTACAATAGTAAATATAATTTTTGCTTTTAAGCGAAATTTTTATTTAATAGAAGATGGTAGTCAAATTATCAACACGTACTTTCGAGCATCATTTAACCGTTGGCATAATATTTGACATGATGTAAGACCGTCCTTGTGGACTTTCCAAAAATTAACGACACCTTTCTAGTTCATATATAAATTGTTATGTATATAAACTAAAAATTAAGAAGATTTATAAGCATTTACTTTCCTTGATGATCCTTATCTCTAGTAATTCTCTACTTCATTTCACACAATCGATTTTAATATTTGCAGAATTAAGTTTTATCACGAATTACATGAATGTCGTAATAAAACTCGATTTTATACTGAATGAATCTAACAGCTAGTAGTTTTCAAGAAAACAGAATTATATCCTTAATTTTCTCTAAAATTCTTATTAATTAAATGAGTTTCTTCTTCATGTTACTTTCTAATTCAATACATGCTATTGTAATAAGGAAAACCCGAGCGGAAAAAACCGAGACATCTGATTGGGATTAGAAGCATAGGGGTTCAATTCCGGGGAAACCCGGGAGAACGACGCCTTGCCTGTTTATCTGCGAGATTGGAATTTTAAATAAAAGTCTATCATCGCTTCCTCATAGTCACTGTGTTTTTCTTTAATTAAATCTCTTGCACTATTATTTATTGTGTGCGTTCAATAATCTTACTCTTTGCAATAAAGATCTTTATGTGATAAATTTCGTAAAAATGAGGCCAAAAATAATTTTACTTGTTAAAAAAAGGCTCTTGTATTTGGAGTTTCTTTGTATTATTTTTTGATTCTCGTCAATTTAGATAGTGCTAAATTTCGCGGTCTCCGTTTTTAAATTATGCTTTTCTATTTGTTAAAAGTCGCGTTGAATATGTGTATTATTTATTATTGAAAAATTCATGAGGCTTTTCATATCTGAGTTTTCTTTGTTTGTAAATATTCGTCTTCGAACATATAAATTTTAAAACTGTTACAGTTATAATTTTCGATATATGCGTGCGAATTAATAAATATACAGAATTTATAATTCAACATACATCGATATTATGATATAACTAATTCAAAAAACCCGCTTATTTCACAATAAAAGATATCGATGACAAATCGATGTAGGTAAGATTTACCTGCGTCAAGAAGGGGATACCTTGGATACCTCATCCTTTGAGTCAAATCAACTTGCCAAAGTTTATCGGGTTATTTTGAATGCTCGAACTATAATGTTTGCACATTTATAAGTACTTTATAATATATTTTGAATAAACCTTTTTATCAACTTATTTTCGAAGCTCATTCATTTTTCAAATTTGAGTACGCAGTATCATCCTAGTAATTTAGCGTACGCTGTGTGTCTGAGAACTTTAAAGTGAGTAACTGAGACACGTGCCTATACGACTACAAAATATTACTTTAAGTATTATGTTATGTCGATATTTTATGTCTTAGGATTTTAAGTCCTCATATTTATACTGATTTTTCAGTTCGAATTTATTTATATGCAATGATAGAAGATGAACATATTTGTCAATGGTGTAGTCATCAATTCAATTTTTTAAATCAAATGTAACATGCACGTCATGTGTGATTCTCACTATTATTCATTGTGTAGTTGTATTATATTTCACGAAAAAGATATCATTGACTGTACGGTTAATAATATATATATAAAAAAAATAGAGATTATATCACCATCAAAATGAAACTGTATTATTTTTTATCTTTGGAAAAATTATAAAAAATTTGTTTTTAAATTATTTTAATATTCTCTCTTGTATATAAATATTATTTTGTGTTAGGTGTAATTGAAAAAACTTTTATATTAATATAAATCTGAGTAACAAATGCTTAAAATAACTTCTGTAGTTTTATAAAAAATAAATATATATTAGACCTGTGCATTTGAGTTTATAATTATAAAAAAACTATTACATCAAATTATTATTTTTATATAAGTAATTTATCTAATGCAATAATTATTAAATTTTTTTTTAGATAAAATTATTGGATAATGAATTGGGAAAAGTAAAAAAATATTTAAATGAACAAAATAAACAAACAAAATCATTTTCTTCAATATTTAATGAAGGAATTTGTCAAATGAAACCATTATTTTCAAGCTCCTACTTTTTAAAATTACTTTTATTATTTGTAATTCAGTTTTGTACAATGTTATCGTGAGTTTTCTTTTTTTATATAACTATTTATTTATATATATATATTTTATATACATATAAAAATTCACTTATGGTATTTATAAAAATTAAATAAAAAAATAAAAAAATTGTTTTAGAAATAATACAATTAGACTATGGCAACCACAGCTATTTGTAATTCTTGATCAGCCAAGAGATTTTGAAAATGAATCCTTATTTTCTTATACATTTTGTGATATTATTAATAATTTTACATTTTATGTGGAAAATAATACTAATTTATTGGATTTAAATAAAATTGCAGTTTGTACACAGGTAAAAGTATATATTTTTATATTATTCATTTGATTATTAGACATATTTTTGAAGATAGATCTTAATATAAATTTATTGAAAATAAAAATACCACACAATAGGTGTATATATAATTTCAGTAAATCAATGTAAAATTTTAAAGAAAATTGAATTATTTTCATTTTTTCATTTTATTTTATTTTTTCTGGTTTAAGTATGAATTACAATGTAGTAATTAAATTTAGTCATAATTTAATGTATCATGCTCGATAAAAGCAAGAAAAAAATTTCGATGAATTTTTTTAGAGTTTAAAACGAATTTAAATCATTTTTCTTCAGAAATAATATATTTATTTTAATTAAAATATTTATATTTCATTAACTTTATTATTTTTATTATTATTTATATTTTAATTTTTTTAATTATATTTGTATTATAATTAAAATAGAAATAATATTTATAGTAAACTTAACTTTTTTGCACATAAAAGAAATTTTAAAAAAATTGGTTGATATATTTAAAGATTACAATTGGAATTCGATTATGTTCCATAAAATAACATTGTAGAAAAAATAAAGGAAATTTCCCTTGCTAAGAATTCCAAAAATGATTTTTATACATCCTTATTTTGAGGAACTTTGTCTGAAAAAATAATTATTTATACAATTATATAATTCATACAATTATTAATTACTCAATAATAAGTGTTTTTAACGAAGTACATAATTTTTTACAAAGTAGCGTTAATTATTACAGATGTGAGTAGCTGTTAAATGTTTTCATTTTTTTTTTCATTTTTCTCTTTTTTGGATAACGAAGAATTTCGACTGCTGGGTGTACTTTGGCAGAAGACTAAATCTTAAAATATTCATTAGAGCGTAAGAAAATTTTTAGAATCAAAATTTACTTAATTTAATGAGAAATTTTTCGAATTTATCTTTATTGAGATTTATTTTTATTAGAATACTTGGAATTCAAATAATTATTACTGGTAAGATATATGTCTCTTAAATACTGTGAGTATCTCAACAGTATCTGGAGTAATGGAAAATATAATGATTTACAAAAAAAGCATTCTTTATTTGTCAATATAGACTTTTTTAACTCAATACACTTTTTAAATTTTCGATTTTATAATAGGAATTTCTCAAAATAATCATCAACTGTAGATTCCATCTCTTTATTTTTGATAAATCTTTAACCAGTAAGGCATTTCTTAAGGCAATTAGATTCTTGTGGAAGTTAATTGAACTTTAATAATTACTTTTGATTATTACAATCATAAGAATGTGAATAGCCCCATTTTCATGATGAAAAACATATCTTATAGGCTCTTTTAGCACTTTTTTCACTTTGAATAAAACAATTTAATTTCAACTAAAATAACGAAATATTATACAATAACACCCGTTTCTGATGGGTTTTTCTTTTTGACAATAATTAATTAGAATTATTTCAAGTGTAATTCTAATAAAATGATTTGATAATTTAAATCGAATAGAATTATTTTTGATTTATTTAAAGATAATCTTACCTTTTTAAACCTTTAAACAAATTTTGGATCTCAAGTTATTAATTAAAGATTAACATTTCATTTAATCTTATGAAACCTGATAAAAAACGGCTTTGTATCAACAAAACATGTCTAAAAACTTTATTACAATATTTTGTTAATATTAAAAATTTTTTTAATCATGTTTTATGTTGTTACCTCATTTGGTCCTCCACGACGTTATTTGTCTTCGAAGCTCTCGGTATCACATTTATTTTTTGCCAAATAATATTTTACAGTTGTAAACAAAGTATTTTATTTAATAGAATAGAATTTAACTCAGTTTTTTAATTAAATGATAAAAATCCTATTATATACAAATATAGAATGATATAGCAAAGATAAAAATTTTATAAATTTATAAAATTTGTAGAGAATATTAACTTTTAATATCAGTTAAATAAATACGAATAAGTGAAGAAAACCGAAATTAGAAAGTTAAGCTTATTAAAACAGTTATTAATGAAAAATCATAAAATTTTTATTAGATTCCATATTTATAAATAAATCGGATCCGTATGTCATAGTTTTTATACATATTCATGTATTTTGTATAGAATGATAAGTTGTCTAATAATTTTTTTTTTTTTAATGAAAAAAAAATACATCATTAAACTATTATTAAATAATATATTAAATAATAATAATAATGAATAAATCATTTAAATGTTGTAATGATAATTTAAAAATAATTTATTTAACGTTAGTATTTATTATTTGTTTTTGTGAAATATACTACTTCATATATAATCTTTATTATTAAAATTTATATAGTATTTACATAAATATATATATTAATAATTTTTAATTTGTTTATTAATTTGAATGTAATCTAAAGATAAAGAATTTAAATTATTATTAGCATAAAATAAGTTTCTACCATTAAACAATAGTTTACATAAATTGTAATGCATGATTAAAATTATTGGATGTAAATTTTTAATATAATATGGATAGATATATATATTAAAAACATGATTATGAAATATTATTGAATTTTTATAAGTAAAATATATTCTTTTGTATTGGTATAAAGACATGTAAAGACTTTTTTTATCTATAGCTAGCTATTTGAACAATAAAAACGACGGTCTTTTTGTATTTAAGTTAAATTAACTTAAATCAAGATAAATCTCGGCAGCGATAGTGATGTTAAATTATCAATGAATATTTTGTATTTAATGCGATTAGCATGTTATGATATATTAAAGGCTGCTCAAACCTTATAAAGCAATAACAGACAAGTATTAGTGCATTTTAATGATACGTTATCTTCGAATTAAAGGAAATGCAACTCTTACGATATAAGATATTTAAGATATAAGGGATAAAATAATTTTTTATGGAAGCCTTAGTGTAGACATTGAAAAACTGATTAAAAATTATATTGAAACGGTCAAATATGAGGTTCTATTTCAATTGTCATTTTTTTCCGGATTTTCTTTTCTCAGATCACTGTATGTTTCGATTGATAATCACTGAAATGACCGAATAGTAATTTTTTTTTTTATCATGAATTGCAAATTTGTGGGATTTATAGATATTCTAACAAAATTTAGCGTACTTTAGATTTGGTATTTATATCTAAAAAAAAAAATAGAAAAAAATAGTTACAAGTGACAGACAATACTTCAAATGAGGTACAACATTTAAATAAAGATAAAACTCTATTTTTCACAATAATTGTTTAATTTTTTTAAAAAAAAAAATAGTTGAAACTTAAAAATGGATTAATTAGTTCATATTCAAAAATATATTTTCATTAATTATAAATTGTATTAGGTATATATTAATTTTTTGTAAAAAAAAAAATAATATTAATAAATTATAAATTTAATTCTGAATTATTTTTCAATATAAAATTTGATTCAATTTTTTCATTCATATGATGCAATTTGTAGTTTTATAAAAAAAATTGTTATACTAAAACAGCATTATTTTATCAAATAATAGTATTGTATCAATAATAAAATTAATAAAAATAGCTTAGCACATTTTTTTAAAAAAGCATTTTTAATTTTTTGTATATAATTATGTCAAATATTTCAGAAACCATTAAAGGATTCTAATTATCTTAGTGTACTTATTATATCGACAGCTATAACAGCTGCCATGTTTCTTGCTGCCATTTCTGTGAATTTAATTGGAAACAAGAAATTATTATGTAAGTAAATATCTTTTTCATTAAAATTAATTTGGACATTTATAGACATTAAATAATCCTGACGTATTTATATATGCCTTCTTCTAATTAATAGTATTAAATAAAAACATCTATTGTGTCGAATATTTTCACTACTGTCCTTTCTATAAACTGTAAATTGACGAAATTTAATTTATGTAATTTTATTTATAAAAGTTGTACATCTAGTAAATATCCACCTATACTTTCCAAATAATCTTTCACTTTGACTGAAAACTATCATCCACTAATACTCGGGTTCTTTACATTCTAATTCACATTTCTCAAAGCAATTAATTATTGATACAAAATAAGTTCACTGTAATAGACTATCTGCTCGACTGGAATTATTTGACCTTGATAAAGTCGTATAATTTTTGAATATTGGCACAGTGCATTCTTGTGGGCATATCATCGTATCGTTTCGGCTGTCAAGCACATAATGGGAATACCGACAATTTTCAATCGCTTTGTATATTATCGATGAGAGCTCATCGATCTAGTGTCCTGTGGATCATTTTCGTCAAGACTCGGGGATAAACGTCCCGTTGCTGTCTCTTACTTTTAAAATAATCTTTCTGATTTAACATTGGGCGACGCGTTTGTTAGATGCGATCGGCGGGATTCGCATTTGGTGTGTTTGCATACTGGGTTTTCATAGAAAGATATCAAGAGATACGAAGAGAAATTTTTTTTATCTCATAAAATGAATATCTGTAAGATATTAATATTCAAAATATTAAATTTAACGAATTTATTTAAATTTATCGAATTAAAGTTTACTTTTATATCAATTCAAAACCAATTCAAATATTTTTAAAGTCAACACAAACTAATGTCAAACTTTCAAAGCGTGTTTAGATTTCCTGAAATTCGTAAATTTGAATATTCATTACATTTTACAATACTAATAATTAATAGCTCTGCTGATTTTTTCTTATATTTACTTTACAATGAAAAATTAAATCAAATTCTAAATATAAAAATAGTGTATAAAAATATAAATAAATAGTTCTGGAATGATGGAAAAATAAATAGCTGTATGACTTTAGTTGAAACTTCTTTATTTCATTTAATGTAATCTTATTCATTATTAAAAAAAATTCTGATTCAGTGTCGAAACATTTTGGCAGATAAATTTCGTGTACACACATCCCTCGTAATATATTATTACTAATGTACCATTTAATGATGTCATCACATTTTAAATTTCCTTTCAATAACAAATATCTCAATTTAAAGAAATCACGTCTCAACAAATTTATGTGATTTTATATAATTTTCTATTTCCACATTTTTTGCAAAAGTAACCCTGATATCGTTGAACAACATATTCTAGAATTTTTTAATTAAATATATAATTGTGAGCAATTCTCTCATATGTGTGCATATATATATGGCAATGAATAGAACTCAAAAAGAAATTTTAATGCATTTTTAGCAACGATTTGACGATAAAGGTATTAATATATGAATTACTTATACGTTAAATTAAAGTATAAAATTATAAATTTTTTGAGCGTTATTTATGTATTATTATTATGAGTAATAAAATATTTACGTAACAAAAATGAACCCAAATATATTTAAATTTTTAACAAAACATTAAATTATAATTCAAACAATATAAATTTCCAGAAATAAAATGTGATATACAACTTTGTAGATTGTGCTATACATACTATATGACCTATGAATTTAATAAATTATTTATTTAATGTTTTTATAAAATTTGCAAAAATTGTACTATTAATTATTTTATAAAGTTTATAAATAAATAATTAATAAAATCCTAAATTAAATTCTTTAATCCTTTGAACACATGGTATTATTAGTCAAGTAACAATGTGTCAAGCAATATTTCATTTACATATTCCAATTGGTAAAAATATATATGTTTTAGCAAGAGTATATGAAAATTTATTAAAAATATTATTTGATGCATTGTTCAGTTAAAATTTTATGTTTAATTATTTATTTTTAATATATAGTCTTAAAAGTTTATAAGATTTCGGATAACAAGACTTAATATGACATTTAATTTTATTTTATATTATTATAATTTCATTATAGTTACATATTTCTTATTATTTTAGATGGAACTCTTTTCACTTCATTAATTTCTATTGTTTTGCTTATTTGGACATCCAACACAGTATTAACATTAGTTCTAATGTGTTTACCTGTTAGTATGATGTGTACTGTTACAATTTTAGTAGTTAATGTTGCAGTTGAGCTTTTTCCTACTACTTTGAGGTAAGCTACAGGTAAAATTTTTATTCAATATTTATATAATAATAAATTATAATTTTATAATAGTTGTGTAATACCTATAATATATTTTTTAATAGTTAATTATTTTATAATAAAAAATAATTTTCTCTTTTTCTTAATTTAATTATTTAACATAACTTTATAAAATAAGAAACATTATGATAACATTTTTTAATACAATAATGTAGTTATTTATTCTGTTGATGTTGAATTTATGTATTTTTTTATAATATTAATATAGAACAATGGCTGTAAGTTTAACAATGATGGTCGGTCGTATTGGTGCTCTTACTGGAAATATTATGTTCCCTGTACTTCTTCAATTTGGATGTATCGAAGCTATTACATTTTTGGCTGTTATAATTTTTGGTAAATTAACAAAAAATTTAATATATATCTTCCTATATATATATAAATTGTTATATATTTTATTAATTTAATATACAAAAAGTATGAAAAAAATTTCAATATTTTTCTTATTCCATCGTCAATAGACGTTATACGATTGTTTCGAATTAAATTTTCATCTAATGCCAATACTATGACTCGTATAAAATATATAATAATATATATATATTCTATACTTATGTACAATTACTATACGTATATTCTGTAGTAAAATATTCATAATTTTTAAAAAAGTAATTTTATCGATATTTTGTATCATGTCTAGATTAATTTTTTTTTTGATTGAATAAAAATTAATTATTATTATATATTTTTGTACATTTTTTTGTTTCCCAAAAAATAATTTACTTAAAATAATATTTTTTATTTTAATTTATAAATAGAAATCAAATTATTATTGTATTCATAATAGAATTTTTTTTCAGTTGCTTTAATTTTGATAATATTCATCCCGACAGCTGATAAAGAAGCAAAATAGAATTTTAAAATAAAATTATAAATTAAGAATAATTAGAGAATTAAATCAAATGTCAATTGTTAGGCTTAAACAATATTAAGTATTAAATATAATAGTTTATATATTTTTATGAGTTTGTATATTTTTCTATGTATTGTACGTCATATAATGTTTTATAAGCTGTATTATTCATTATATATTTAACTATTGTTAAGATAAAAACCTATATTTATTTATATGTGTATTTATTTTTAAAAAATCATTGTATCACTCTATTTGAACTTTATTATTTCAGTTAAAATAATTAATTCACTTAATATTATTCAAATATTTTAACAAAGTATTCTAGCATTATTGTAAATACTATTTTATTTATTTATTTATAAATACGTTCCAGCAAGAGGCCCAGGAACGGGTTCTTTTAATATAATACATACTAGTTTTTACATTTCATACATTTTTACATTTATACATTTTTTACATTATTCTTATTAACTAGTTTATATATATACAGATTATACATTTTAAATTTAGTTTTTGTTTTTATTATAGGTTTTAGGTCTTTTTACATTTTTCACTGCTTTTATCTTATATTTATCACTTTGTACTTTTCTAGGTTTTCATATATTATTTCTCCTCTCTTAGTATGGATAGTGTCGTTTGGTTATACTCTTTGTTATCTGCACTTCACCTTAGTTTTTTCTCAATCTCCTGTATGCCTCTCATAAGGCTCAGGTCATAGTGGTTTTCATATAGTTTTTGTTGTATCTTTTTTATGTTCCATTATTCCTCCCTGCTGTATCTCATGCCTTCAAAGATTTTTTCAGTCTGTTTGCATCTTTTTATCCAGTGCTTCCAGTCTTTATTCTCTATGCCACATAGTCTGCATTTCTTTTTATTTTCACCCAGCCAATATTTGTTACCTTCCGTTATATTGCCGTATCTTACTCTTGCAATCGTCCTGATCCTTTCTGCTCTATTTTCTCTTCTTAGGTATTCCGGGAGTCCTGTTTCATGAATTTTTTCATATTCTCTGTTATATCTGGATTTATTTATTTTGTGGGTTCTTTTTTGCATCTGGATCTCTTTGTCTCTGTTTTTAATTTCTATATATTTGTCAATCCCATTTGTCTCTCAGATTTCCAACTGTTCCATGCTAAAGTCGAGATGTTCAGCCATTTCCCTGTGTTGTTTTTCTCCTTTTTCCTTCTATTTTAGCTTTTTCTTCGTGAAATATTTTTATCCATCTACCTTCAGGTACCTCTTTAATTTTATCCGTGTATTTCATGATCCTCATTCTCCAATCCACTTCCATTTCTGTTTCATTTGTTTCTTCGTATATCAAGTATCTGGGTGTACAGAAATTCAGTTTCAAGGTCCACCTATAGTAGTCCATTTTGATACTTTCTAGCGCTTTGGAATCTTCGTTTCCCCAAATCTCTGTACCGTATGCCATGACTCCTTTTGCTCTATAGTCAAACATGAGATTTCTCAGATGGAAATCTCCTGCACACCTTATTTTTCCATGTCCTCAGGTACTTCTTGCAGCTACTCTTCCTTTTTGTATTCTTTCTTTGATGTGCTCGCTAAGTTTTCCGTTTCTATTTAGTACGAAGCCCAAAGCAGAAGTAGCTCACCGTTTTGATTTCATTTTTCTTTCACATTCATGATTCTTCTTTCGGCTTCTTCCCTCTTTTAGTCACCATCATTTTGGTTTTTCCGTGTTAAGTTGTAGTTTTCTGTAGTCCAAGAACTTCCTTAGCGTGCTCATCATATCTGTCATAGCTTCCCTGTTCTTACCCATCATCGCGATGTCATCCGCGTATGCGAGTGTCCAAATCCTTTGTTCTCCTATCTTTGTTCCGCCTATTCGTCTTATTCCATATCCTCTTCTAGTTCTGAGATATATATGTGAAGAGTATCGGGCTCAAGTTACAACCTTGTCGTAATCCTTTGGTAACCCAGAATTCGTCGGTATATCCATTTGTTGATCTATCTTTTCTGAATTCCGACTGTCCTTCCGGCAGCATTCCCTTGCTCTCCGTTTCTTTCTTTAGTCTCTCTTTTATAATACCCGTGTATATCTTGTAAACAGTGGAGAGCATCGAGAGTCCTTTGTAGTTTTCAGGCCGTGTTTTATCTCCTTTTTTATATGCTGATGTAATAACTGCCATTTTCCAGTCGCCCGGCATCTCCATGTCTTTTCATATCTTTTTTATGATTTCCTTCAGTCTCTCTTTTATTTCCTCTTCTCCGTACAGCCATGCCTCATTCGATATCCCATCTATGCCTCTAGCCTTTTTCTTTTTCAGCTTCTTCCATTCATTTGCTATTTCTACCTCTGTTAGTTTGTCCTCTGTTTTCTTATCGTCTTTCCAAAGTGTTTTGCTTCTCCTATCCACCTTTTTCTCCATGCTTTCTTCTAAAAGGTTCATGAAGTGCTCTTTCCATTTCTGTTTATTTATTTTCTGTATCACTTCTTGTCTATTTTTTCTGCCCTTATTGATATATATCCGTATATCTTTCTCGTTTTTTAATCCTTTGATCTCCTCTATCTCTTTCAG
Source organism: Eupristina koningsbergeri (assembly GCA_018907245.1). Taxonomy (NCBI): domain Eukaryota; kingdom Metazoa; phylum Arthropoda; class Insecta; order Hymenoptera; family Agaonidae; genus Eupristina; species Eupristina koningsbergeri. The sequence goes on from JACCHV010000081.1 coordinate 44,878, forward strand.
CTTCCATTTCTATTTTTTCTCCTTACATATTATCTTCCATTTCCTCCTCTGCTGGATCTAGTCGCTTTTGTTATTTTACCTTTTTTGCATTTCTTCAGTTCACTCATACCTTTATTTTTTCTCTCCTGCATTCTCTGTCCCACTATTTATGTACTCCTACTCTTCCTTGTTTTATCTCTATGGCCTTCTTTGTTGTGTGTTTATTCGTTAGTTTTTTAATTTCCGTCCATAACGTTTCCGTGTCTTGTTTCTTTTCTTTTCGGTTATATTTGTTGTCCGTACCCTCTCTGTATTTGCTAATACTCTCATCGTTCCATACTGTGATTGTCTTCTTTTTTTCTATTTCTTCGTCTGGAGTTTCTGCTTCTAATTCTGCGTCTGTGTATGTTTATATTCTGATGGAGGAGGTGATCAGAGTCTGTTCTATTTTCTATGTGTAATTTCTTGATTCTTCTCCTACATTCCGTGTGCATCACTGCAAGGTCTATGACCGTACTGCCCCTCGGACCTATGTATGTGTATTCCCCAGTCTCGTTCCCTACCATTAAGCCGTTTGCTATGCTCCATCCATAGCTTTCTATCCTTCTGTCAAGTTCTTCCCGTCTTTGTACGTTATTTTGTCTTTGCTGTTTCTGTATTTAATCTCCCCATTTTCTTTTATAAGTTTACCTACTCTACCCGTTCTTGTATTGAAATCCCCCATAAGTAGAGTTTCCACGTCCCCCCAGTCGCTATTCTCCATAATCACTTCCCATTTTTCCTCCATCTTGCCTCTGTTGTTGTAAATCCCCCAGATGTCTAATACTTTCTCTCTGCGTCCTTATATTCTTATTCTTATGTTCTTATTCTAGTTCTGATTAGGCCTTCCCCTTTTTCTTCCCCTATACTCACAGCTCTTTCCTCAATCCTTTTACTAAGGCCTATCAGAAATCGGCCTTTTGCTCTCCTTTTTTTTTTATCTCTTTTCACTCCTATTGCTTTCCATATCATCTGTTTTGGCAAATTTTCCATGTATTTCTTGCTGTCTTTTTCTTCCATCCACCTCTCCGCTAGGCAGATAGTCCATTTTCATGATGTATTGCCAAAATTCTATGTCTTTCCCCCATAGCCCTGCAACTTTACAGTATAGTAGGTTCATTACCTGGTTAGTATTGTGTTTTTTTGCCTTTTCTTTCTTTTCTCTATTCTTTATACTGACTTTTTCCCCTTTCTTCAGCGTATCGTCTTCTAGTCTTTGTCCAATTATCTTGTCTCTGTTTATCTGTCCTGCATATTTCCCTCCTTCTTAGTATTTTTGTCCCTCCCTTTCGCGCTTATCTTTCTGTTTTTCTTGTGTTTTTCTTTCTTTCTTTCATGTTCTCCTTTTTGTTTTAAACTGTTCTTCTTTTTACTATATTTTTTATATTTATTTCCCACCCGTTCCTTGTTTAATTTGTTTTTTTGCTGTCTTTCTCTTGTAACGTAGTGAAAATTATTAAACTCTATCCACATAAAGTTCAAATTCTCTACTACTTATAAATCACTTCCAATAATTAATAAATATTTATTTTTACACCATAACAATTAATAAATGATATTATATATATATATATATATAATTAATAATTCCGACACTACCACCGTTATCTCAAAAAGGGGAATTCCGTTAAATTCGATTCTTTCACTTTTAGAAATTATTTCTAATATTAGCTACAATATATTATTATTAATTAAAATTAACGCACCAATAATTTCACTCACTTTCACTTCTCATTACTATCAATATATAATGCAAATAATAATTCAACATAATATTATAAATTTCATAATTTAATATAATAATATAAAATCTTACCCTATATGTAGATATGTATTGAAATAATTCTTTCTCAATTGGATTATATCCTATTTTATTTTATTTCATTATTCATTTAGCGTGATTAGTATTCATCTAGGTTACTTACTTTTATGTATTTTTAGTATCTATTAATTAATTAAATCAATTTCTCCTCCTTGTTTTATTATCCTTGTTAATATTTAATGTATCCAATAATATAAAGATTTCCTTTTATTTGTACAATATTGTTATATATAGATCAATATTAAACAATTTTATATTCCAACTCACTTCACTCTCACTACTTTATTATGATAACTTTAAATTATTAGATATTTATTTAATTATTACAATGATATAATACATTACAAATTTGATACAACTGATAACTCTCAATTTAATTATAATATACTTCTCGATCAAACTGATACGAAAAGTGATAAAATAACAATGGCAGATTTTCCTCTTCTCGAAAACTCTACCCCTTTCACTGCATTACTTTACACTTTTCACCAATTATGAACTTTTAAAATTTTCTTTACGCGAAAATCAAAATTCACAATTGGTGATTAAATAAATATAGTCCGTCTTCCTTTTCGCGCCGCAGATTCTCCATCGTGATTGGCTAGGCAAACACAATATTAAATCGAGCACAAAAATAAGAAGATACACTACTGTGCCGATAATTATGTACACTACAATTATCGGCCATCTCACGACGGCACTACACTGCACTTTTTAAATACCCACACTACTTTAATAATGCCCTCCAAGCATATATACACAGAATATAAACACGACAAATTCTTACAATTACTTCAGGAAAATATATTCATCACGACAGGGACACACTACAAGATTTTCATCAAACACAGGGAGTACAATTACATAATTTATTTAAATAATTATATACCATAAATATATACATAAATATACATTACTAATATTATTTAATACTTTTATTTTCAGGTTATGATATAAATTAATACAAATACTTAATTAAAAATGAATAGAAATATTCATTTAATAATGAATAAAACATTCATTATACTCTTTCTTGCTATTTTCCTTCTCCTTATCTCCCTTCGTTTCACTATCTTCTTTATTTTTTCCGTTTTTTCTATTTTCTTTTTCTTTCACTTTTTTGTCTTCTGTACTTTTGCTTTTCTTTTCTACCTCACCTTCTTTCTCTCTTTTGATTCCATCTTTTTATATCTCTTGATTATGACCTCCAGCACTTTGCCCATTTCTTTGCTCCCTGTCCATCTTCTCCATATCCCGTCTACAAACACCTTCTTGATCCCTATCTTGGCAAACACTCCCTGTCTCCTTGCCATTCGCACCCAGTCTCTAATTTCGCTTTGTGTCTGCCTCTCTTCATAGGTCAGATCATATTCTACGTACACCTCTGTCCCTGTTAGCATTCTATGATTTTCCAATATTGTGTCCCTTAACTCTTTACTTTCCATCTTCATAACAATTAGTCTTCTACTCCACCATGTACTTTTTATTACCTCTTTCCTTTCTAGCTTTTGTTCTATGAACGATCCGACCCATTTCCTGACTCCTACCTTTTCCATTACCGTTCTGCACATACCTCTTATGATGAAGTTCTCTTCCCTGTCCCTTCTTTCTCTTTCTTATTACTTGTTTTATACGTTTATTTCCTTGGCTGATATTCCAGACTACCCAGAGCACCAGGTGTTGCCACTGCTCCATTTAGTTCCAACCAATCTGACACTATCTCTACTCTCTGGTCTCGATCCATCACCTTTTGTCCCTCTTTGTTCCCCGCTACTATCCTCTTGTTGACTCATCGTTCCTGGCTTTTGTATCTCCACCCATTTTTCCATATTATCAATCCATTCCTAGTTTTGTCATTTCTTTTAATTCACTGCACATCTCCTCTTTTTCGTCCTTTCCACCATTTTCATAGCCCTTCCTTAAGTCTCCTAATCTCTTTTTTTTGCCTTTGAAATTTTTCCTTATTCTCCTTGTCGCATTTTTCTCTTTCATCCTTTCTTATTCTTTCCTTCACTCCTCTCTCTCTCTCTATCTCATCCCGTATCTCTTCTTCTCTAAACGATACTTTTCTTTTGCAACTTCCGTCGAACGTCGTCTGTGTAGCATCTTTTTCACTCTTTGCAGGTCTTCCCCTCCCTGCCTTGATTTTTTCCTGCCCCTGACTCATTTTACCCTACTACGTCCCTGCTTTTCACCCCGCTTCTTATTTCTCCACGGTCCGCGATTTTTGGGCACAGGGACTTAGTTCACTCCTGGTTCCTCAAAACCTCTCTTTTTTTATCTCTCTACTGTATCTATACTTTTTTCTCTTTATCTTTATCACTTTCTTTGCTCTTCTTGCACTATATTTTCTTTGTTTTAAACTGTAATCACTGCACAAAGCACTCTTATGAGGTTTGCCATTGCGCGGCCATTAAAGGAATCTTATTGTAAATACTATTTTTAGAAGAAAATAAATAAATATTGAAATGCTTGTAAATGTATTTATAGTAAATTTATGATTATAAAGTTAAAATATAATAATTAAAAAAATATAAAAAATAAATTTTAAAATATAGAAAACTAAAACTAAATATTTATATTCCTTATTAATGAATTATAATAAATTATAAAAATTTATTCATATATTCATACATTTAAATTAAATAATTTTCGGGATGTGCCGAATCAGCCGATAACACGAGATGCATTACAAAATAGTTTTTATTTTATTTTTAGAAAATTCAAGTTTTATTGTGTAAAAATGACTACCAATATCAAATTTAAAGTATTGTTTTTATGTTATATTACTCGTTTCATTTTTCTGGTTTTATTTGAATTAAGGTTAGAAGAAAAAAATTATCTTTAATAATAATCGAATAATTGCTTTATTTTTTATAATATTCATAAAAAATTGAAGACTTCCCAACCATTTGTAATTTTTTGTATTACTTTTGTAGTATTGTTATCATTAAATATAGTTTCTTTATTTTTTTTTAAATATATATTTAGTTTTGTACAATGCAATATGATTGGAAATCTTTATCCTGTCCCCGTCTTAAATAAGAATATCGTGAAAATGTAATAGCCGTTTACATAATATGTAACGTAGTATGTAACGTCTTCCATTCGAATTAAATTATGTCCATATGCTGGAATTTTCGGTAGTATATAGCAGTATGTGGTTGTGTTTAATCCCCTCGTATATTTTGTGATAATATGAAAATATTATCATTAACCTGAAAAATGAAATGATTAAAATTCGTTATATTGTAATGAATAAAATTATTTTTTATTATATAAATATTAAATATTATTATTAATTTAAAAATGATGTTTATTGTTGTTTTTTTTAATCACGAATATGATGAGCGTAATGATTTATATTTAATTGAATAATATTTTTATTCATTGTTGACAAACTGTCAACAGGCGGCCCATATTTTACTTTTAATTTAATACACTAGCGGAAGTCTTATTTGCATAGACGGCGCTTATGTCGATGAATTGAAGTGAGATAGAGATAGGCGCGAATATGTATTTTGATATATGTATATTTTAAATTGCATAAGTAAAGTGATGTGAGTGTGGTAAAAATGATTAATGTTGTGCAGCCACAAGATGGCCGATAAGTGTAGTTTCTATACTTATCAGTCAAACAATACTTTTCTTTTGTATATGAATTGAGAATTTTGATTGGTTGTTTTAATAATAACCAATTAGAATTTAAATCATGATAATTACAAAGAAAAAGGGACTTGTTAGTTGTGATACAACCAATATTAAATTTTCTGAATTTAAATAAAAATCAGTAAATTTAATTATTGGTTTAATTTTCATTTAAAAATTAAAATTAGTGATGTGAAGGGGCGGAATTTTCTTTCTAAAAAAGAAAGAAAGTTCAGTTGAAAATTGTCATTCATTAGAATAACAGATGTTCAAATATTATTCTTAAAATAATAAAGTAAAATATATTATATTAATTTATTATTGAGTTTTATAGTTTATTATTTTATAAAAAAAATTAATTATATTAATAGTGCAGTGTAGTTAGTCGTGGTGTATAAATTTAATAATTAATTTGAAGATTTTGAATATATATAAATTCATTTAACAATCAAGGATATATATATATCTATTTATTTATCATTATTTACAAGGATATATATTATTTAGAATTTTCTGATTAATTATAATTATAAATTCTAATATCTAAATGATACTATAGGAGGTAAGATTTTAATATATTTAATTTAATTCATTTAAATATTATTTATATTAGTTGTTGGATTATAGTAAAAGGGTTATTAGAGATTCGCCCGAGATCTTATATTTTTGGCGCTAGATCTCCCCGTATTTTCATTAATTATATTTTGTTGTTGTGATGTTTATTTGAAATTATTTAATAATTTGTTCAATAATTTTGAAAAAGAATATATTGAAGTGAAGTGATAAGAACATATATTTTCATTAGGAATACAGTTCGGGAAAGTTTATTTTGATTCAATTGAAAAATTTATTTAGAGTAAATTTTACTATATTATAAAATGGCGCCCAACGTGGGACCCACGCCAAAACAATAACCCGGTGTTGTGTGTTGGAAATTAAAATGATTTATATTAATCTTACTAAGAAAAAAATTAATAAAATAATTTTTTTATTATTATTATTATTATTGAAGAGGTTGGTGATTCCAGTTCGAGCTCAAATCGAAGTAACAACGCGACAATTATTTTTTATTGTAAATGGTCGATATAACCATTATAACTTTAACATCGATTTAACTGTCATAAATTAGAGTCCACTTTCTTTTATCACGCGCCACATGACTAAACTTATCTCTTCCGATTGATTGGAAATAAATTATATTCAATTCGTGTATAACCATTGTTGTTAATTCTCAAAAGGGCTAAAGCGATTCGACCGCTCTAGCTATCGGAAAGACGTTAATTAATAAGTAAATACATATTTATATAATTAATTATAGTTGCGTTATAATTAATTGTTTTTCTTCAGGTATTGGTATCTGTAAGAGAAAAAATTGTTTGTTAGAACAAATTTTTATTTTATCTATAGGTCTCAATCAATTTTAAATTTCTCTTGTTATATCAAGGTAAGAATATGTATATATCCCGTATTACCATGGAATATTTACCTTAAGTACTCAAAATTTCTCGTTTAATGTTCAAAAAATTCGTATCTGTTTCTTGTGATAGATGTACGTTATATTCAATTCATAGAAATTTATTTGATATGAATGCTATTGTAAACACTTATATTCGTACTATAATTTTGCATGAGTTAAATATGGAATTTAACAATTATTACCATATCTTGTATAATTAACGGAGCAGATATTATTGTGAATATTCAAGAACCTGTCTAGAATTATAATACCCACCCCGGCGAAAATCACTGGCTTATACAGATCTATTTTTGCATCTTTTACTTGGTAAGTTATTTGGTGTTCACTCGAGAACACTGATACTGCTCTTCCGTTCACCTAATTTATCAGTACTAGTAACATGAAAGAAGCTTGATGATTGAATGCCGATTGTTTCACTACCAATTAAATATTTAATTTTTTCTGCAAATTTTTTGGTTGCGGAATTCATTTTCTTCTGGTAAATTATTTCGCGCATTATAGGAGTATTGAGGTATATTGTAGTCGTTTGCATCCTTCGGTTACATTTAGCTTCTAAGATGTAATATGTTTTTTTTCATTTCCTCCCTTTTTTGAGAAACGTAAAATATCTATAAAACTCAAACAGGTAATTATAAGTAAATAATTACTTTTTAATAACCCTTGATTTTACAGTTTGACTAACTACGTACCATGTAATTTTGTCGAAACGTACTTTTCGTTTCCATGGATCGTAATAAATTTTATATGACACATGCTTAGTACGTACTTGAACTTTAAGTCCGTCATATAGTTTCACAAAGGTACGTTTAATTGATTTTTCCACCAAACTAGGTATCGGTAAGTTTTTTCCGTTATTAATTTTTTTTACTTTTTGGTTTACTGATCTTAGGTAGTAATGTCTGAATGAAATTTTAAACACTGTCAGCAGAATTGATTCTCATAAAAAAAATGCATGAGTTTTTTAGCTCCTAGTAAGCTCATTTGAAGGTACTTAAGGGTTATAGAATGAGATCCGTGTGCGCGCAGCTGAACGGGGCTCATCCAAACACCGGAAGGATAGCTAGGGAAGGATAGCACCGTTCTCGGTAGTTGAGAACACTCCTTTGGTATAACTACAGAGGTAAGAAAAGACACCAGGTTAATTATTGGCACAAACCTTTGCTGCATGAGTATGAATAGACTGTTCTTCACAGTACGTACATGGGTCGTTGTGAACTCCTGATCGGAGCTATTTCTGGCAACAAAGTGGCAACTAGCAAAGAATAGTACTGATGGTCTCAGTGGCTGGCGATGCTTCCCTGGCTTCACAACAATAGCGAGAAAAGGGATCAACTAAAACCTTTGACATATAAGTATGGCTGAACTGTTTTGTGATATGTATGTAAATCCGTTTTTTGAGAAAAACAGGAAATTTTTTTAACGTTAAGTTAAACAAATTTCCGTTGCTAATTTGCATGTAGCATATTGATATACGTTTTCTATATATTTAACAATTAATGTATTATATTATTACAGAGTTATCCCTATTAAACTATTTTTTAAAATGAATTTATAAGTATTAATTTGCAACAGTTTCACATTAGGTCACTTCATTTGCTTAGAAATTCATTTGTTTTTACAAAAATTTTTTTATAAATTATTTATCATTATACTATATTGTTCTTTGCTTTATTGCCTACTATTTTATCATTCTCAACCGGTATTAGTTAATATTTATACATATCGGTTTTTATCGTGTATTTGATAATATAATGTTGCATATGTAACATCATATATTTTTATTACAGAACAGAATATATAAAATAAATATTAGATTACAAGAAATTATTAATTTTACTTCCTCTGATTATGATTTTTTGTCAATATTACCATTTAATTTTTCAACGAAATTGTATTCGGAGGTTAGTTTTCGCCGGCCTACGAAAACTAATCACCGAACTCGCTCCTGCACTCTAAATGCCCTCGCACCGAGACAGGATAAATGGCTAGGAAAACACGAAAAATTCAATGATTCGCTAATTTAGAAAAGCAACGAAGCTTGTTTGAAATTGGTAAATACAATTTATATTATCATGATGCAACAGACAACCAACACCAATGACAACAAATTAATAATAAGCGCCCTCTCAGAAGCAAGAACTGAAAAGAAAATAGAACAGTGACAATATAAACGCAGAAATTGCGAGGGGATATTTTTTGGATTGACATTCAATGAGAAGTAACTCTGGTGCTTGCACAAGACTGAAAGTACTCAGAAAATTTCTCCAAGAAAGAAAAAAATAATAATTTAAAATTTCGTGATTACATTGGAAACGTCCCGATAATTTAAATAACACTTTCTCGTCTAATTTCGAGGTCTTTGCATTATAAAATTATTTAAGTTCATTACCAAGAATTATAAATAAAAATAAAACGCTACTTCGTCATGATCCAAAACTAATGGGTACGAAAAGTTCATGTGTATCAATGGTGCGTGGGTATGAACCATAATTTAGAAAAATAATAAGAAATAAATATTATAATTAATCATGAAGTAAAACGGATGACTACGAAAGAGCACAATCATAACTAAAATTGTATGATCAGTGCAGGTCATACACCTATGAATCGAGGTTAATAATTGAAAATTAATATGGAAGGAATAAAATTACAAATAAGACAGAAAATATGAAGACAGTGATTTTTACTCATAGAATTAGTGTATTTTAAACTCAAGTATTAAGGATTCTCCAATTCTAAAAATCTAGAGTGGTGACAAACTGCTGTCTTTAACAAACTGTTCACATCATTCTTTTGGTCTACATATTTCAAAGCTATAATCGCTGCGAATATCTATCACGCAAGTAATATTAAAAAATTATCAATTAATTATTGTAATCATTTTGTAAAAATTCTATTTCATAATATTATTCTTACTGTAAATATTAAGTACAATATATTAAACTTGTAAACTAACTAAAATATTAAATAAACAAATAATTATTAAATGAATAATTATCTCAAATATTCATTTATTTATTTATTACATTCTGAGATATAATACATGATTTATAAATATTATTTTTTTTTATTATATAATCCATTGGAACATTATTATGTCGTGTTTACACGATGTTATAGCATCCGAGTCCGTATCGTTATTTTAAAAAACTTGTTTATTTTATAATTTTTTTTGTCCATCTGTTAATCACTTATAATCGTCTCAAACGACTCTGCCGTGACAGGAGTATTAAATTCTATAAATATTTGCTGTCTGTTTGCTACTCGTCATTATCCTGTCATAATACGGATATTGCTGGTCAGCGCTTGTCATTTTGTAATTGGGGTAATTGCTGCTAAAAACCTCCCGTCTTAACACTAACCGGCATATGATCTGCAAAATGAACATTACTGTTTCTTACAGGTCGTGGTCCAGCTCCAATTCCACGAGTAGTAGGGAAGTGGCAGAAATTACAAATATATATATCGACGCGTAATTATTATAATAAGAAAAGAATTGAAATAGATAGATAAAGACGAAAAATAATATTAATAATGTTTTTTTATTTTATATGTTCGTTTGTAAGCCCGCTAAACTTGCAAACTCACAGCTACCGGATATTTACGACAACAAGTTCATGACATTACAATTTTAAGTTAGTTATTTAAATAAAGTAGTAGTTTTTTTTATAATATAAAATATTTATTGGAAATCTCGATACATTTGACATATTTTTTTTATAATTCTATTATTGAAAAACATACAATATATTTACAAATAATATATATATATATATATATATATATATATATATACAGTAGCATACTGATACAATGAAATTAAATATATTAAAATGAATATATATATGAATTAATTAGTTATTGGTATGACAAGAAGGAGAGAATAATATTTATATTATAAGCTACATTTTTATTTTTATCAAGTAATATATATCATGTTGTATAAAAAATATTTATTTATTATTTAATAGTTTTCATTACTTTAATTGTAGTATTAAATTTTAAGAAATATTATTCAATCCTCACTAGTCTTACGAGTTTATTTTTGATATTTAAATCAATATTTTTGTTATTAAAATTTGTGTAATTGATTATAGTTTATGAATGTAATAAATACACCCTTATAATTAATATATTTTCTAATAAAACTTAATTATTAGTTTTGAACATTCAGAGCCCATAATAAATTAAAAATAAATATTAATTTATACGAATTTAAGCTAAAAAAATTATACACAATATTTCACTTGATTATATAAATTTTACTTTAATGAAAAATATAAATTTATATCAAAACAAAAATCATAAATTCCATAAAAATTTATTAAATTTTGAATAAAATAGATTGAATAGAATTCACGATTTTTTTAATTTACTGAAAAAAATACATATATTGTTGCTATCGTTTATTATTTATTGTTATTGTTTATTTGATAAAATAAATTATAAAATTAATTGTGTAGTGTTTTACAAGATATTTAAGTAGTTTATTAAACATTTTTGTTTATTATGAATAATTTACTTAGGTATTTAAAATTATTATGACATAATAGTTTTTAAGTATTTGTTGTACAATTACAAGTAATTTTTTTAGTTAAAATTATTCATGAGTACAAATTTTAGTGCACTTATATAATAATATTTTATGCGATTATTTAATATTTTCATTATTTAATTCATTTTATATATAATTATTTAATTATATATTTTTACCTAATTTTTTTAATAATTATTTTTGTAATAATTATTAGCTAGGTACTGAATATAAGCAAAACGTTCTAACATTTTACACATAATTTTTTTTTAAATCTACAAATCATTGAAAAATATTGAAGCTTAATTGAAGTATAATAAATTTTACACCATTACTTAAGATTTTTAAGTGTAAATAAAATAGTATAACTAGTATTTAACTTTTTTTTGATGTTGCAATATAACCTAATAGAATTTACCCACATTGATTGTGATAATTAATTTGAATTATTCAGTTAAGATTAATTAATATATAAAATATGGAATTATCACAAATAAGAGTAAATAAGAGAAACTAATTTATAAATTAAAATCAAAGGAACAATTCTTAATTGTCAGAAGCAACGTGTTATAATTTTTAAACGATTTTAAACATAAATAATTATAGACGATAACCCAATAATCTTTCCCATTTATTGGTAACATTATTATGCATAACTAATAAAAAGTAGTAAATTAAGGAGAAAGTTACACATTAAACTTGAAATTAGAAATCAGGGTTGGTATGGAGTATAAAAATAAATTAGAAAACGATCAAAAGTAGACCAGCAACTGAAATTGTTTGAATAGTTATATTGATCATTATTGCAGTGTCTTAATTTATTCGTCCCTTATGAGTCATATAGCTGATACTATCGGAAAGGAGTTTTTCACGTGCAACCCGTCGCAACCTTGAGCACATTATCAACATTGTGCCTGCCATTAAACAAAGGATGCCACACCCAAGTCCAACAATCATGCTGATAAGTGTGGGGTGCAGGCATATACGGTCTGTATTTAAATCCGATGTAGCTGCAAACAAATAAATGAATGAAATTTATAATTTTATTATATATTATTTATTGTGTATAATATATTATTTTATTGATTACATTTTAATAACTAAAGTAAAATTATGAAAAATCGCTGAATAAAATAAAATACAGGTGTGGGTGAGTTTTTTTATATTTTAGAACAGAAAAAGGAAGATTTTTAAAGGGACTGTAATATTTAAAAAATAAACACATGAGTATACTCAGTTTTTTACACTTTTTTAGAGAATGTATGATTTTACTTTAGAAAATCCATTTTTAACAGGTTTATTTAAAATAATTTTTGGATTAATGCGAAATATATTATAAATTTAATTTATGAAAAATATTATAAATTTGAAGTCGTTTTAAAGTGGTTTATTTTCAGCTATATGTATTATCTGACCATCGCCAGTCTTATTATGAAATTGATTTGAATCATTATTCTTTGTATTGTAGTAGTAATAATTGTAGTTAATAATCTCATTTTTTGGTAGTATAGTGATAAGAATTTCTACAGTTAGTATTTATTATATCTACTCAGTGATGAACATTAAACTGATACATACATGAGAAGTACAATAAAGATATAAAAAAAGTATTTACGACCGCAAAGAAAACAGTGACGAAAATTACACGTTATAAATAAAGTGAATGTGATGGTTTTTTCGTCATATTAATCCAGAGATAATTTTGTATGTGTGTGTGTCATTTTAATATAAATGATTTGTATAATTTACTCATAAAATTAAACTATTAATTAAAGAGTACATTTATCATTTTAAATTAAACATTGCTTGTGTTATATTTATTAAATGATAAAATATACTGAAAAAAGAAGATATTTTATATTAGTATAAATATAATTTAATATTATGACTTATAATAAGTAATATAAGTATATTTTTTCTTAGACAATAAATAATTTATTAAAATAATTTTATAATTTATTAATAATAATTTTAGCATATCCGTTTAACTTATTTTTTCATATTAATTCAATGAATAATATTATAAATCGAAATATAAAATATATAAAGTATATGAAAAATTATATTTTATATCGGTAGATATTTTTGATTACTAAATATTTTGTAGTATAAAATACAGTAGTAGTAACAGAATTTTACTTTTTTCGTAATTATTATTTACAAAAGGGAATCATAGAGAGGGTAATATATTGTTATAGATCTTACCACTGCGTGAAGCTGTTGTAGTATTTTGAAACAGTTCAGTATCAGCTTCTCCTTCTTGTAAAACTCTGAGTGATTGAAAAAGGTTTATATTTTCTGATAGTGCTGTTATTGGCGTTGATGTTTCATGTACGAATTCTGGTATAGATCGTTTAGCTACCGATTTTGAATTTCTCCAATGACACGGTTGACTCTAAATTATAATTTTTATAAATTTAAAGTGAAATTAAATACAGTAATAAAATAAGAATAATGTGTGATTAAATATAGTTATTAAATAAAATAAGTAAATAAGAAAATTATTACACTTAATTAGTTTGTTAAATTAAAATAATTAACTTATTTTTGCATTGTTCATCAAAATATTTGTAATGGTATGTTGAAATGAATAGCTAATTATTTAAAATAAAATATTGTGGGAATGAGAGAAATAACGCGAGAGAATGGGTACGTGAGTTAGAACGTGTGAGTAGGAGAGAGAGAGAGAGAGAGAGAGAGAGAGAGAGAGAGAGAGAGAAGAGTAAGAGAGAGAGAGAGAGAGTGAGAGAGAAAAGGTGGGCATGTCAGTGTGCACCCGAGGACTCAGAAAAGTCTTTCATGCCCAAATACGGCTATCAGGCACAAGTGTGTAAGATAAAATTAATGCAAGTGTTTTGAAAAAAATGAGTCTAATTTCTATGGGAAGGAAGGTCAGATCATCTATTAATATTATTGCAATAATATAGTATAATATAATGCAATTTTATAATAATATAAATTTACTTGTCATGTTATAATTGAATTTTGGAATCGAAAATTAAATTTTTTCATGTATATGTAGAAACAAAATTATTTATTAAAATATAACGCTATATGATTATGTGGGTTCATAACTTGAAGTTATGTAAGTTATACTAATATGTCTTGACATAAAATAAAAGAGTTACAGAGGAATCCATATTAACAGTAAAAATTAAACATCTAAACTATATTTTATTTAATTTTGTATTAAACTATGCTAGTAATTCTAAAAGAAAGAGAAATTATTGTACTATTTTGCTATATTTAAAGATTTATCGATTAAGAATAATTTTCGGATATTTTTCAAGTTCTTTAAGCATTTTAACTTTCCTATAAAATATTTCTATCATTTGTATATCGAAATAATTTTACACTTGTGTAGTGACATGGTTCATCCATGAAGTATCGATTTTTTTTTTCATTTTGCGACTATTGGTCGTAGAAATTTGGGAGGCGTCTTACAATGTTGACAAACTCTTTTCTCATTTGTCTCTTTTTTTTTGTTTTTTGATAATTAGGCGCGGCAGGATTTAACTTCGCGCGAAGTTAAATCCTGTGTTTTTCAAATTTTTGACACGACGCGCTGAAGCGATTAGTGGAAAACCACTACGCAAGAATGTTTTGTTCAAAGATTAAAAAAAAATTCTTACCTTTCTTTTTTGAAAGATGATTTATTGGTGGACTTATAAACAGTGTGAAATAAAAAATTTAAATTCTTCAAAATGAATTCCTCCTGATCAACACATTTTTGAAGGCTTGTTTTCCAAATTGCAAATGCATTTCAAACTCTTCAGCTTTGATGTTTTTCAAAAATTTTTCGCATTTCTAACTGTTTTTGGACTATATTAAGCACTATAGATAGCGTTAAATTCAATTTTTCCACGAATACTCTAATCGTTAATCGAAGGTTTGAATTTAAAATTTCTAACACGCGCCGGGTGTTCCTTGCCATTCGAGAGCTTTTTGGATGCCCAGATCGAGACTCGTCAATGATTCTTTCTCGGCCCTCTTTAAAAGCTCTGTGCCATTTTCCACTTTGCGATTTTGACATGCAATTATCTTTATAAGCCTCTTGAACAGTTTAATTCTTTGTACACTGTTTTTTTAAGTTGCAAACAAAACTTTATCGTGTAATGTTGTTCGAGTAGTCGCTCCATCGCGTCGTGTCAAAAAATTGAAAAACACCCTTTGCCCGAAGTAGAATCCTGCCGCTTGAAATTACCGAAAAAACAAAAAAAGGGACAAATGAGGTAAGAGTTTGTCAACATTTTAAGACCCCTCCCAAATTTCTACGACCAATAGTCGCAAAATGAAAAAAAAACTCGATACTTCGTGGATGAATCATGTATGTAAAAAATAAGATAAATGTATATTACATTTGCTATTAATGTAAGCAACATATTGAAATTAATAGTTCAAAATTATATTTTGTTTTTAGAACGACTTTCTTCACAGTCGATATTTTGTAATCAAAATAGTTTCTTTCGTTAAATCAAGTTGTTTTACTAAAGAAATTTAACAATGTAGTAATTCTAGAACATCAAACTAAGTGCTCCTTCTTTTCAACTTATCAGCTCCATCTTGTCCACTTTCACTCATTATTCAGTTTTTACTTTTTCTTTTTAAATAAAACCATAATGAGCCATACAATAATAAATATGGCAAAACTATTAGGTTAAATAAGATTGATTACTACTGTATTGAAGAGGCTAAGCGCGTTCAGGAAATACCCATTGTGTGTCAATTTTTCAAAGGCTTAGTCTACCCTATTTTCAACAGGAAAATTGGTAGGGAAAGTTTTTGGTAGGCTCGCTAAAGCTCCAGCTGATCCATGTTACCAACGCATGTACGAGTATTGATAGTTTTCAGAGACACACCAATGCAATACAGAACAGGCATCCAACCAGCTAACCAATGTGCCCTTGCGGGCATCTACATATCGTAAGCATTAATTCCAACATCCAGCTGAGAAGAGTTGTATAGGTTCGCTGGCCCATCAGTAGTAAGAATAAGTTTGCAACTTTCTATAGCTAATTCCCCTCCCTTCGTATCTACTTATTAATAACAGATCTAACTTAAATGATATATTTAAGATTTATTTAAAATGTTGATTTTCTTATTTGTATCTAATTTTTTTTTCATATTCTTGTAAATAATTTTACAATTAACACAATGTAAATAAATTTGGTGAAAATATGAACAAATAATTCGCGCTTGTTTTCTCAATTGCATTTGCAACTATTATTAAATAGATTATTTTTAGTTTAAGTAGTTTTTAAACTTGTTTAAAATTATTTTTAGATTCATAGAAAAAAGTTTGTCATCATTTTTACTTAATTTAAGTTAAGTTAACTTAGAGTAATCTCCGCCTTCCGACTAGGAGATGAACTTTGGTATTTTTTCTTTTTTTATTTTTTTTCTTTCACCCTTGTTTCATATTGATTTTTCGTCTCTTATTTGTTTTTCGTTATTCCTTTACCAACACTTCACTACATCTCAATTTGTTCTCTCTTCCTCTGTTCGCTGAGCCCTCTTCTTTTCACCTCCCCCATTTTTCCGTTTTTCAACTTTAGTTTCCCATCTATTTTTCTCATTGTCATTAAAAGTTAAAGGTTTTTTGTTTCACTTGTTACTCCTTTTAGTAAGTTTGCTACTTTTCCCATGCTTTTTTTCTATCAGGTCTCCCGTTGCCTCCACTATTCCCTCGTATCTTTCTAAAAGTTGTATCCAAGAATCTTCTTCTTTCTCGCAGATTTTACACTTACTTTCATTTTTGTTTATTTAATGTTTGCCTTCCATCGTTATGTTGCCGCACCTTATGCTTGCTATTTCTTTTATTATTCTGTTTCAGATTCCTCCTTTATGATGGATTGGTGTCCTTTTTTCAACCAATTCCTTGTACTTTACATCATACCTCATTTCCTGGATCTTTTAGGTCTTTCTTGTGCTCTTTCCTCTTCAGTTCTGTCATTATATCTCTACATCTTTCGTTCCTTCTTGTATCTTATTTCTCACTCCATACTAGGCTGTGAAACTATTTTCGTACTCTCCTATGTTTAATTCTTCAATCTCTTTCTTTTTTCTTTCCAAAATCTTTTCGCTATTTTGCCTTTCTCCATATTACTTAATTTTTTTTTAAACTTCGCCACTCTTGTTCTCTATGTCACATAATCTCTGGAGTATCTGTTTTCTTCTAGACTATATATATATATGGATACGCAGAAATCCAGATAGTCCTAGAACCCATTTATAATAGTCTCTTTTTATTTTTTCCAAAACTTTCCATTCTTTCCATCTCCATATCTCCACTCCATATTACAAAACAATCCTCATCAGGTACTAATATTGTTCTCAACTTTAAATTGTTTTTACAATGTAAATTTCTTTTCTCCAATATACCATGTTTTCTTTGTTGATATGATCCCTTTCATTCTTCTTTCCAAAATATGTTTCTCCTGTCCTCCTTTCTTACTGAATATGTATCCTAAATATCTAAATTTCTCTGGAACTATCTAGTTCTTTGTTACCCTATAGCCATTTGTCTTTTTTCCTTTTTTTCTTTTTTTATTATTATTATGTTTGTTTTGTTCATATTTATACAAGTCTCCTGCTTCTTAGGAACTTCTTTAATGTTCCTATAGTGTTTTGTAGGGATTCTTTTCCTTCTTTCTTTATCATTATTGTCTCGTCTACATAGGTGCAGATGTTGAAGAGGATTGGACTCAGACCGTATCCTTATCTTAATTCTCTGACTATTTCTTTTAGAACTACTTCTTGTTCTAGCCATTATTTTAATACTTGTGTACATATCTTCATGTGATTGATAACACCGACATTCCTCTATAATTCTTAGAAGCCTTTGGGTCACTCTTCTTATATATATTCGGTACTATGGTTTGGTACTTCAATCATTCGGCATCTCCTCTCTCTTTTATATTCTTCTCATGATACACTTAAGTTTTTTCTTTATCTTTATTCTACCATATAGCCATCATTTGTTTGCGATTGTATCTATCCTTGTTACCTTGTCATTTCCTTCTCGCTCAGTTCCTCTAAACTTTCCTTTATGTTCCTACTCTTTGCCGTTTATTTTTTACTTTCATCCTTCACCCTACAAATTCTTAGAAGTGTTCCTGTCATCATTCTTTTTTATATCATTTTTCTTACTATTATTTTTATTGCCTCTGTTTAAATAGTTTAATAATTCCTTCTCCTTTATCTGTAGATCTGATCTTTCTTCCTCACTTTTTTTTCTTTTTCTTTCGCATAATGCTTTTCATTCCTTTTTCACCCTCCTATTCAGTAAAATACTCTTTCTTGTTTCCTTATCTCTTTTCAAAACCCTTAGCATTTTCTTTACTTGTTTCTTTCCTTTCCTGCACTGTCTGTCCCATCAATCATTCTGCTTTCTTTTCGTCTCTTTTATTATTATTTTCTTCTTTGAAGTTGCTTCTTTTACCCTCTTTTGAATTTTCATTTTTGTTTAACCTGTTATTCTTGTTCCTTCTGTTTTTCCTCCTTTTTCTTTCCCTTCTACCTTTCTTTTAAATTTCTCTATTTTTTTCTCCGACCAGTCTTTTTTATTATTTTTTTTCTTCCCTCTTTTGTTCTCTGTTTACTTTTTCTTATGTTTTTTCCTTTCAGCGCAATGCAGATCGGTAAGTGGCCCGACTCTACTCTATTCTGTACTTCAAATTTTTTGACTGTTTGATATCCTTCTTAGTTTGAAATCGCTAGATCAATTACCATTGCTCCTCTTGCCCCTATATACGTATGTTCTCTTCTTCATCCCCTGTCTCTCTACCATTCAGTATGTACCATCCGCCTTCTTCTGTTTTTCCACTAACCATTTTGCTTCTCTTCCACACCACTTATCTTTATTTGTTTTTTGCTTAGTATGCCTCCGTTGTATGTATTTATCACCTTCCCCTCTTACTCAATCCTTACATTGCTATCCCCAATGATTATTTCGGACTTTCCTTTTCATATTCTTTTTCTTTTATTATTTCTCACATCTCTACTATATTTTCTTCTTATTATTACACCATATTCATATCCTCATTACTGCTTCTTCCTTTTTTTCTTTATTATTGTTTTTATCAGATCTTCCTTTACTTCCGTTGGTACCTTCTCACTCCCTAGTCCATTCTTTTTCCTATCATTAATCCCCGTTTTGGTTTTCCACTTTTTTTTCTTTCTTTTTACTCTATGTATTTCCAATTCCACCCCTCCAGCATCATCTTGATATCTACTTCCACATCTTTTTCTTCTAGCTTGGTCTTGACTAGGTAGATATAATGTATATCTTCTCAGCCTTACTAGAATTCACTGTCCTCGTTCCATCTCCTCCGTGACATTCCAATACATGATTGTCCTTTCCTTTCCACCTTCTCTGTTTCCTTCTTCTTTTCCTTTTACTTTTTCTTTAATACCTAGTCTGTTCTTCATTTTTTGTCCCTTTTTTGTCCACTTTTCCCTCTGCACTTAGCTTTTCTTCCCCTTTTTCCTCTTTTCTCTTTTTTTTATTATTTCATCCATCCTTTCTTCTTCCAACCATTGAATCCATACCCCTTTATCCCACACTTTCCTTTTCCCTTATCTAATTTGAACTCCCTCTATTTTATTTATAGCCCTTTTCATCTCATTCCTTATCTTTTTTAAGTTGCAGTGTAACCCTTTTACCTCTTTTTAAGGTCCTTCTGCTTCTTCCTTCTTCATTATACCTTCCTTTTTTCCTAATTCATTCTCCTCGAAATTTAACTTTCTTATCATCGCTATTATTTTTTCCAGCTTATTTTCTACTTTGTCCTCTCCTCTAATTATACCTTATTTTTTCCCGCTCATTACTTTGTTTATCTGTTTTTAACTATTTTTCTCCTTTTTTCACCTCTCCTTCAGTATGTATCCGCCGCTTTAGTTTTTGTATTTTGTCTTTCAGATGTTACCATCTGTTATCCTCCTTTTTTTACTGTCAAGTTTCCACTCTATTGCGTTGTTGTTATCGCCGTCACGTTTCCACTCTTTTATACACACATTTACTTTTATTTTTTAACTTTTTTTCATCGGTTTTTATGTTCTTTTTTCAGTCGCACACACTACACCCTTTATCTCATTCTGCTAGCTCTTCACTTTTCCTTTATTCGTTCGGTATTTACTTCCTCTTTCCTTCACTTTTTCTTGTTTCTATTAATTTCTATTTTTCATCTTACTTTCGCGTGTTTCAACTATCTAACTGAAATTTGGAATGCGTACCATTTTTAGTTATATTTTCTATTTTTTCTCATGTACTGAATTATAACACTAACGACTTATAAAGTTAGAAAATTACTACACAGAATATAAGTGAAAAAAGAGTTATAAAAAAAATGGTTTTATATTATTAATGGCACAATTATATGCAAACAATATCTATTGTTCTATCTCTTCAATAATTAGGTTTGAAAACAGAAAATATGGTAATATATTATTACCAAAGCATAAAATATAAATTAATGTTTATAATTATAATTGTTAAAAGCTTACCGGACAACGACCATGACACATTCGGACATCACATTCAATATATAAAGCTGGAGATCCAGTAAATCTAAATGTTTTCATGTAAGCAAAAACTTGAGTTTCAAATAAACCACTCTCAGACCAAGAACCTCGAAATCGACTTATTAATTTGTCATCCACCGGACAACCATATTGATCAATTAGTTGAATACGCTTATTGCCACCATTGTGTGCATAGCAATCATTTACCACTATATCAAAACCATCTAAAAAAGAAAATGCACTTACATTATAATTTTCAATGATTTTATAAAAATTAATTTGTTTATAATGTATTTTATTTTGTTTTAAAATACTTATATAAAATATTAATTTGTAAACAAATTTAATTTAGTTAATATGAAATAAAATTGTAATTATATAATTTTTTAAATAATAAAATAATTGATGTTTATATTTAATATTAAGTTAATATCAGGTTATTAATAAAAACTATTTATATTTAAACATGAAATTTAATTATTTATATTGAAAACATGAAGGATATTATTTATTATTCTATTAATTGTTACTAAGTTTTACTGCAATAATTTATTAAATTAGATTTATTATATATTTCATTTATTCAGCATACAAATGACTGTTGCAGAACTGGCATCTTAAATATACAAAATGTTGTACATATGATATTACAGCAACCTCTAAGTTTTCAGAAATATTGGTACAACATTACCAATGTTGACTATATACCTTTACGATTTATTCACAGCAGAAGCGAAAATCTCAACCAAGTTTCTTAACAAATAAGGCAATAGTTTATGCCTTCGGAGTATATGTGACTATTCAAGATGAATAAGCATGAGTAAATAGGTAGAATAAGATAAATTCCAGTAATAGAAAGAGAAAAATTTAGCTTATTTATGTTATAGTAACAATAAATGACTTCAATCTCAAAAATGTAATGTTATTTCGTAACATAACCTATCTCATGTATTTACACATACACAAGCCAACCGGATACAAACTGTAGGTTTTGAAAGAGTTTACAAAAATCCTATTTTCCTTCTGAAAACATATACTTATCCACTTCTTAATCCGAATCGAAGATTTCATAGAGTCCACAAATTCTTTACATATCCATTTTATACATTTGCTAGTACTAATTGAGTCTGGCAATATCCTATTAAACACAGACACATATAAATGGGAAAATAATAATTATATTTGTAAAATTCGGGATTCAGACTTAGAAATAATCAAACCGTTCATACACTAATTTTTTCCCATGTTAGTGTACTTAAATGTATAAGTGAAAAAGAGGAAACTTTTGAATGTAATATACATTTATTAAATAATCAAAATTTTTGAAAGCTGGTTGGGAATCATATCAGCGATCACAAATGTTATCAGTTTGAATTTTATTTGAGTTGATTATTATAGCATATCATTTACCTTTTGGCAATGCATTTAAAAATATTTTTTATTTTTATGACTATAACTAACAATTATTATTTAAATTTAAATCTTCAAACCAATTTAGCAATAAACAACTTGCATAATTTCAAAAAAATTTTTGTGGGAAATTAAAAATTTGAAAAATAGAGTCTTAAAATTTTGAAATCTCAATCTGTAATATTTATATTTATTTGAATATAATATCTAAATAAATATAAAATTTGAAAACTTTTTTTTATATATTGTTACAAACGTATATGCATGTGTGTGTGTTGTCATACAACACCCCAAGTTGTAAATAGATACGGTATTTAGAAACGCCGTATCGAAGGTCAAAGAGACGAATATAAATAAAAATACTTCCGTGTTGTCTCAATCGTACACTGCTATTTATTTACAGGTCGTAAGGAAGACGCAGCGCACTCGGATTGTTTAAACTATCAGCGTATGATAAGATGTGTAAGCAAATTAATCTCCGAGTACTTGACGAATTTAAAATTCTGTAACTACTTTAAGTTTATGAACTTCATTGTTGCTTGATCCGTTGATCTGACACAAATGAATTTGACTTCGCTTTACGATACCCGCGGAGACGGAGTTCCTAGTTTAGAAAATATTCCACGAGAATTTTCGCAGCAGTTTTCTTTCATAGAGAGCTGAGTTTATGGATTCTGTAGGACGCACTCCGCGTTGCGAGTTATCGGACCGTCACTGTCCGGTCCTATGGACGACTTTGAGTTGTTGTGCCCAAAATGCATTAGCCGTGCGATCTGCGCAGCTAAACTTACAGCACACTGTAGCGGGTGGTGGAGACTCATATGATTCGTCATTCCCACGTACTCGCGATGTTGGTATTCTATGTCACTGGTCTTACTGGATGGAGGGTAAAAAAAATGCTCGTGTCAGGGTTACGAGGGATTCTGTTGCATAGAGTACGTAGCAATATATATATATATATATTTTAATAAAAGGTTATAAATTGAAGTTTTCTATATTTTCACATATTTTTTTTTAAATTATATAAATAAAATTTTTTTTTGTTTGAATTCAATAATTAAAATTTCATGGTAAGCTAAATTGCTAAAAATTTTACTTCATGTTTAACTATATTTGTTATTGAATAGATTGTTGTTATATATTTAGTTTTATATTTGGATAAATAAATAAATAAATAAATAATTGAATGCATGTATAGATAATAATTCTGGGATAAAACACAGTGAGATTAAAAAAAATATGGGTATCTATCTCATAATGGACTAAATGACTATATAAATAAATAAATAATACATAAAGAATTAAATGCATAGATTTGGTATTTAATAACTAGTCTATGTTGATAAGATAAGCAAACGTATAATTAATAAATTCCTAGATAAATATATGAATATTTAAATAGACGCATGAAATAGTACATAAATTGTTTAATATCTAGATCACGTTTCGCTAAATTATTGGAGTATTGGGTTATTGGGTAATAAACAAATAAATTATATAGTGAACAAGTGTAAACACTACGTACTTACTCTATACACAATGCGTACACACACGCGCAGACACACCTACACACACTACATATACACTGTATTTGTATACACAGGGTACACTCAGTTTATAAAAATTATATACACATCATAAATACGACACTTTGCATTTTAGGACCACATTCTTGAATATTCCATAACCACGAAAATAATGTTGCATAGGCTTATGCAAAACTTTCCCGGGAGCACATGTGCAAACAATCTTCGTTTGTATACAGGCCTTATACGCTCGATTTTGTATAAAAGACAGTACGGAGGAGTACTAAGCAGCTATTCCGACTTATACCTCTTTGACAAGGAAACCATATATTGACCGTGAATCTCAGTTAAATAAGCACTCTAAACCCTCTTTATTTTACAGCAACGGAACCATGTATTGGATATAGCTTTTGGTAAACCTCTTAGTGGCATTAAGGAAATGCTCGAGGCTCGACCTTATGGCTCCATACATATCCGTCCTGCGCTCTGACATATCATTGTATATAGATGGTTTGTCCTCAAAGTATCGAGATTTTGCCATTCATTTTGCGGCTACTGGTCGTGGAAATTTAGAAAGGGTCTTAAAATGTCGACAAAACCTTTTCTTATTAGTTCCTTTTTTTTTTGTTTTTTTCGATAATTTGAAGAGACAGAATTTTACTTCGTGAAGAGTACTTTTTAGTTTTTTGACAACACGTGATGGAGAGACTACTCGAACAGCGTTAACAGTTACTTCTAACTTTTATTCAGAAGTACTAAATAGACTAAAATGTCATGTTGCGCGCATAAGGTCAGACATTAAAAGTTATTGGAAAATTCACCACGATAATGCTTTGAGCCACACGACATTCATCGTCTCCAATTACCTGGCACGCTGCAAGACCCCCATGATGTTACAGCCCTCTTACAGCCCCGATTTGGCTACATGTGATTTTTTTTATTTCATCGTTTGAAACAAGAATTTAAAGGAAAACATTGGAACTCAATGAATAAAATTCAGGAACACGTGAAAAAAATGAAAACAGAAGAGTTTCAAATTGCCTTTGAAACTTGGAAAGCTCGTTTTTGGAAATGCGTTGATGTTGGCGGAAATTATTTTGAAGAGTTTTAAATTGTTTCATTCAGTCCATAAGTGCACCAATAAATGATCTTTCATAAAAAAGGTAAGTGTCACCTTTTTTTTATAATTTAATAAATCCTCACGCGATTAATATTTATATATACATACATGGTTCATTCACGAAATATCGAGTTTTTTTTTCATTTTGCGCCAATTCATCGTAAAAATTTTGGAGGGGTCTTAAAATGTCGACAAACTCTTTCCACATTTGTTCCTTTTTTTTTGTTCTTTCGATAATTACGTGCGGTAGGATTTTACTTCGCGCGAAGAATGTTTTTCAGTTTTTTGACACGACGCGAGGGAGCGACTACTGGAACAGCGTTACGCAATAAAGTTTTGTTTGCAACTTAAAAAAACAGTGTAGAAAGAATTAAAATGTTCAAGAGGCTTATAAAGATGTCAAAATCGCAAAGTGGAAAATGGCACAGAGCTTTTAAAGAGGGCCGAGAAAGAATCATCGACGAACCTCGATCTGGACGTCCAAAAAGCTCTCGAATGGCAAGGAACACCCGACGCGTGTTAGAAATTTAAAATTTGGATTGTCGATTAACAGATAAAGCAATTCAAAAAAACTGAATTTAACGTGATATACAGTGTACAATATAGTACAAAAAAATTTATAAACATCGAAATTTTTGAAAAACATCAAAGTTGAAGGGTTTGAAGATTCATTTTGTAAGCGTCGGCTTTTCGGCGAACGAGCCGACGGACGACGAATCTGCTTTTCCCGAAAAGTGAAAGTTTTAGCAGCTGCAGTACAGGCGGCCGGTGATGAAGCCGGAGGCGGAAGGAAGATTCATTGCGGCGGGAAAAAAGATACTTGTCGAGCAGTTGAAGCGTAGCTTCGGGATTGTACTCTTGGTTTTAGAATAAAGGCTTGCTACATGGATTTGTTATAACTGCTGTTGTTTTATCTTACCCTCTCGTGTAATTATATCAAATTGCTGCGGGTTTACGCGTTAATTAAATAGATTTCTTATATCAGAAGTGGGATATACTCGAAAACGCGAAGATGAGTGAATCTTATACACTACGAAGAGATGCGTGGCGCAGACCAGTGCAAAGGTCGTCGAATGATGTGAGTGACGTCAGTGAGGCATCGAGAAGATCGAGATCGCAGATGAGAGCGGGCGGATACCGTAACGCGTGATATGCGGAGGGGACTACGACAGATGAACTGCTATATGCGCGACGCAACACGACGGAGGTCGCAAGAGAGAGGGAGTTCGCGATCGAGGCCTCAAGACGAACAAAAATTAATACCGGAGTTCGATCCGGATGATGATTATGTGACAGCGGAGCTATGGATCAAACGTGTGGAAGCTATCCAAATGCGCTACGCGTGGAGTGATGACGTCACGGTTATGTATGTAGCCGATAAGCTGAAAGGTGCAGCGGCGCATTGGTATAGGAGAACGGGGGTGTCGATATTGAGCTAGAAGGAGTGGAAGAGGGAATTATTGTCGACATTTACACGGGATGTCAGCTATGCCGAGCACCTACGAAAAATGCTGATCCGCACGCTACAGAAGGACGAGAATATGAGGGATTATTTTACCGAGAAAGCGGGGTTGGTAAACACTTGCGAGTTCGAGGGAAGACTGGTTGTCGAGCTAATTGCCGACGGCATAAATAACGAATCCATCCAGGTTGCAATTCGGGCGGCAAATTACCGAAAAGTTTCGGAGCTGAGGGAGTTCTTGGCCAGGTATGACGGCCGCCCGACAATCGCCAAGGAGAGTATAGCGGTATTACCAAATACCAGTAGCAAAAAGAGACGTAGAAAAAACTTCATTCGTAACTCCGGACGGATAATTTGAGTTTTTATATCAATCTTTGGGCTCGCGAATGTACTGACGGAGTGCTCCACGTTAGCACAAAAGGTGGTAAAGTCGCTGCGAGACCAAATGGTCGTCGACGCATACGTTGATGACTATGTAATCGGGTCGTACGACGAGGAAGCCACAATAGTCACGTTGAGAAAAATGTTAGAACGCTTTAGAGAGGTAGGACTAACGCTGAGGTTGGAGAAATGCCACTTTCTATCTGACGAAATCGATTATCTCGGTTATGAGATCGATTCTGGGGGCATTCGTCCGGGGCCAGCAAAAATCCAGGCCGTGGAGAAATTCGCTCAACCGAACAACGTTCATGAAGTAAGACAGTTTGTGGGACTGGCCAGCTATTTTCACAAGTTCATGAGGAACTTTGCGGTGATAGCCCTTCCTCTTACTTCATTGACAAGGAAGGATGCCATTTGGGATTGGGGACTGGACCAAGAAACGCCGTTTGAGGAACTCAAGAAGATCCTTGTGTCGCGTCCGGTGCTAACTTTGTATCGAAGAGGAGCGGCTACAGAGTTGCACATTGATGCAAGCAAATGGAGCTTCGGCGGCATTCTGATGCAAGGCGACGACAAGGGACGTCTGCATCCTGTTACCTACTTCAGCCGACAAACAACTAAGGAGGAGCAGCGCTACCACTCCTATGAGCTAGAAACTTTAGCAGTAATTTATAGTTTAGCGCGGTTCCGAATTTATTTAATTGGAATCCCCTTTAGAATTGTAAGCGATTGCAGCATGTTGAGAGCAACGTTCGTGAAATGAGACCTTACTCCGCGAATCGGCCGGTGGTGGATTCAGCTGCAGAAGTACGACTGTACCTTCGAGTATCGAGCAGGAGGAAGCATGTTGCGTGATGATGCATTGAGTCGAAATGCACTAATCGATGAAGCTAACGTGGCGGAGATTCAGGAAATCGGACTGATGCGGATCGAAATTGAAGATGTGTTTATTCTCGCCCAGAAATAAGACGCGAAATTGCAAACTATCAGGGAGATACTTGACCAGGAGCCGACTGACGCCGATGAAACTAGGGTCCATGGAGAATTCGTATTAAAAAATGAATGTGTGTATCGACCTATGGAACATGGAGAGTGATGGGTGGTTCCCCGAGCGCTCCGGAGGAAAATCACGCAACTGTGCCATGAGGGATTAGGGCATGTGGGGCGCGAAAGAACTTTAACGAGAATGAAAAGGGAATACTGGTTTCCGCGCATGAACCGGTATATTCGGAGATATATTGCCGCGTGCGAGAAATGCTTCTTCCATAAAGAACCAGCGGGACGGAAACCAGGCTACCTCAATCAGGTGGAGGTTTTCAAGGAGCCTATGGATACATTGCACGTTGATCATCTAGGGCCGTTTGTGAAGAGTGCGGGGGGGGGACCTCATACTTGATCGTAGCCGTCGACGCCTACACAAAATACGTTTTCGTTAAGGTCGTAGCAAGCACCAAGGCGCTTCTTGTGACGCATTTTATCAGCGAAATCGCGAATGAATTCGGCTATCCTAGGAGGATGGTCAGCGATCGGGGAAACTATTTTACTAGCCGACACTTCAGGGATTTCTGAATAGAATTGGGAGTCAAGCATGTGCTTACGGCGATCAGTCTACTGCGAGGAAATGGCCAAGTTGAGTGATATAATCGCACTATCCTCGATGTATTGGAATGCAGCTCGAAGGAAGAGAGGTAGTGGGACAAAACTCTCACGCGACTGCGTTGGGGCTTGAATAATACGCTCAACAAAGCCATAGGTGCGACTTCCGCGGAAGTGCTTTTGGGATACGCCCCCAGATACCGAGACGAAGCCAGAATATTGAACACGGTGAGTGGTTTCAAGGTTGTGGAAACCAGGGAAACCATGAGAAAGTGAGCTGCTGAAACAATCGACGTTGCACAACGTGAAAATATATAGCGGTTTGACATTAAACGGGCAACCACAAGGATGTTTCGCGAGGGGGACGCGGTTGGGGTACTGCGTGCTCGAGCTTCGAACGACGACACCAGCTCCAAGCTGCTCCTGAAATATGCGGGGCCATATGAAATCAAAAGTGTGCTGCCGGGAGATCACTATGTGATCGGGTGATGTTGAAGGAGTGCCCCGGTCGCAGAAACCGTACAACGGGACGTTTGTGGGAAAGCAGCGCAAGCGGTGGGAAACTAATGTCAGCAGCGATGAATGTCGGAGGATGAAGCAAGTGGAGATCAGGTACGTCAAAGGCAGGAAAGCATGTGACGTCGGGCGCCGGTGGCCCCAAAGGCTGATGACAGAGGTGCGGGTTTATCGGGTCCGGGGCGTACTCCTACCTCTGGAAGTTAGGCGAGTATCGGAAATACTCGAGGAAGTACGCGCCCAGGTCGTTCTGGGAACGAGGAGGGCATCTGGGACGCCGCACTCGGGACCATCATCCGCGAGGAGCGAATGAACGTCTGGGACGGTCTGGTCACCGGTGCGAACTGCTCTGGGAGTAACTCACGACCTGTAGCACAGATCAACTGTCACGACTAACGAGCGAGCCGGCGAGTAGGCGTTGAAAGCACGAAGGCTCCTCTAAAATAACTCACGGGCAAGATACGAGAAAGTTTCTTTTATCTGTTTCAGGAATCTAGTTAACATGAGGTGAACTCCCGCGAGGACGCGGAGTGATCAGAATGGCTGAATGTAACCGTCGGCTTTTCGGCAAACAAGCCAACGGACGACGAAGCTGCTTTTCCTGAAAAGTGAAAGTTTTAGCAGCTGCAGCAAAGGCGGCCGGCAGTCTAGCCGGAGGCGGAAGGTAGATTCATTGTAGTGGGAAAAAAAATACTTGTCGAGCAGTTGAAGCGTAGATTCGGGATTGTACTCTTGGTTTTAGAATAAAGGCTTGCTACGTCGATTTATTATAACCGCTGTTGTTTTATCTTACCCTCTCATATAATTATATCAAATTGCCGCGAGTTTACACGTTAATTAAATAGATTTCTTACAATTTGAAATTTGGAAAATACGTCTTCAAAAATGTGTTGATGCAGGAGGAAATTATTTTGAAGAATTAAAAATTTTTATTTCACACTGTTTATAAGTCCACCAATAAATCATTTTTCAAAAAAGAAAGGTAAGAATTTTTTTTTTTTTAATCTTTGAACAAAACATTCTCGCGTAGTGGTTTTCCACTAATCGCTTCATCCCCCCATGTCAAAAATTTGAAAAACACCCTTCTCGCGAAGTAAAATCCTGCCGCATCTAATTATAGAAAAAACAAAAAAAAAGGGACAAATGCGGAAAGAGTTTGTCGACATTCTAAGACCCCTCCCAAATTTTTACGACGAATAGGCCCAAAATGAAAAAAAAAATCAATACTTCGTGGATGAACCATGTATATATATGTATTTTACGTTGAACCCGACTACTGTAACCGCATCTCGATTCTGGTTCCCCGATTTTCCGTTATTTGGCATTTAACTAAAATTGATTCATTTTATTAATTAAAATTTATTATTATTTTTGTAATTAAAACCACATTTTTTATTTTATGTGGATAAAATGATCCGTAACAAAATGAATAAAAAAAAATAATAATATACCTAGTTCATCTTTAACTAAATATACTAATTGTTTTTATATATTGAGCTTGCTTCACGGATAAATAAGTGAATAAAATAAATTCAACTATTTAACCAATTCTATTATACGATAGATATTATTATAACTTTTATATATATACAATACATATATATGGACTATATTATTTCTACATTGAAAAAGCAAATGCATATATACATACATATATATTAAAATAATAATGTAACCTCTATGGTAAATTAACATCAGAATTAAATAACATCAGAATAAATCGAAGTAATAATCTTCAACGTTTATTAGCTATACAAATTCACTTAGATATATGAACTCATAATCAATTATATTTTATATAAAACACAATTTTATCGATTTATTTGTATATAAATTTATAGAAAAATTCATTTAAATATATTATAAAATAGTTATATTAAGGAATAATAATATTATAATTGTAATATTAAGTCTTTTGATTATTGATGTTTTATTATTATATAATCAGTTTTCATTCTTTGTTACTGAAGTTATAAATAATATGCTATTTTAAATAATAAATCCATGGGATTCATAAATATTTAAAAAATCAGTTTAAATAAAATACCACTAATAAAAAAAGTTATACATTTCATTGATTAAATTAAGTGTATTTTTATATAGATGTAAACTATTTTATATGTTCATTACGAGTGTATTTATTTATTTGGATTATCAAAAAAACTTATCCTTTTTTTAAAACATTTAGATTATGTTAGGTTTCCATTTTCATAATTTAAAATTTGTTTTTTCCCCTTTTAATAAAAAAAAAGTGAATGTAAAAATTTTGATTGACGATGAAGACTTCTTTTTTTGTAACAAAATTCTTTTACAATATTTAACTATTAAAAAACTCATTTAAATTAACGTACATTAAAAAATAAAAATATATTAAATATAAAAAAATAAATCAAATTATAATAAATCAATTTTGTATTAAATTATTGAATACAAATATATGTTTCTGTTTAATTCGACTATTCATTTAAATGAGAAAAATATTAGCGTATTTCGATTCGAACATACAAAATGAAAAAATTAAAATAAATATGACAATCTAATAGAGAAATAAATAATAAATGAAATACTAATACAGAATATCAAAATATTAAGTGAAAAATAAATTGTAGCATTATTACACAAAAAATATGCAAATTGTTAACAATTTTATGAAGGACTTTTCTTTAAGCCTATGCTCACATACATAATAGTAAACTAAATGTAATAGAATATCTGTTACTTTTGTGTAATTATTCAAGTTTTTTATTTAAGTATGAAAAATAATTCAAACCTGAAAAATATATATTGGAAAGGTGATTTTCATCTAATAAATATTAATTGTTACTGCATTAATAATACAGAATTTTTAAAAAATATTTTTACAAGATTTATATGAGTTAAATATCCATTCAAAATTTTATCGTAGAAAATATATTATATTTATTATTTTTATCAAATGGTGTAACATATACCATATTTACTGCGCATATAGATGATTAATGTCAACGGATCTCCAACACGAACTGGCCCAGTTACTCGTGTACCTGTCGTTCCATAACCATATCTAATTTCCATATAACATTCAGGGGGTTGTAGTGTAAACACTACAGGATTACCAGTAGCGACTCTAAAAATAAATGTAAATTTTTATTAATAATAAATATTTATATTCATATTTACTAATAATTAATTGTCTAATAACAAATAATTATTTAATGTTCAAAATTTTCTTTTTACTTAATCATCTCGTTAATGAAATAAAATATAGTTAATCGATAATAATTCTAAATGAAGAACTACTTAAAAAAGTTTTTTTTCTTTATAAAGATTTTGAACAATAAAAACATTGAAAATTTATTAATAATATGAAATTTTAAATTGTGTTTAAAATTTTATAAATAATATAAATAAATAATATAAATAATTATTAATATTATTATATAAGAATCTATTATTATTCTATTTGCATTTATATTTACATTATATTCATATTATATTTATATTATATTCAAGTAAAATATATATTTATTATTATATTAACATTTACAAACGATTCATACGATAAATAATAGTTTAAAAATATTATTTAATTATAAGATAATGTTTATTAAAATTAAATTTAAAATTATGGGAAGAAGTTATAATTTTTTGATTTCAATGTGACATCCTTCTTATTTAAAAATTTTTTCATTTACAGATATGAAAGTGGAAACTTGTACGGAAAAATATTTATAATTTAAAATAATTATCTACAGCTTAAAAATAGGAAAAAATGTTTTATTTTAAAGTCCAATCAGTTTCTTTACAATGCTTACAATTGTCAACAAAATCTCTATCTTTTTGAAGGGCAGAAATAATACAATAAAAAATATTATATAATAAAAAAACGGACATAATACAAGGGACGTATCCTTATACTATTTCTTATTGTGTTCAGTTCATTTACGGAAAACGAAAACGATAGTGAAAAAAAGTCCGTGAACGATGACTCTTTACTATTTGACAGAATTATTTTGCAGAGCTACCTAGGACATATTATCACGATTCTTTTGCCCCATAACTTATCATACTGATCATATGACCTTCACTCTCATCTATCTCACACTTTATATTTAAACCATAATTGTTTTGACTTTTATGCCGATAAATGTTTATGCGCCCAATGTAAAATTAGGGATATTGGAAAACGGTTCCTTTCAGATGTAAATAAAATGATAGTTTTGGCGTCGGCGGCGTTTCGACAAATTTCTTTGCCTTCTTCTGGTTTTTATTAATTAAATTAATTCAATTATAATAACAGTTAAAATTAAAATTACAATTAAATTAAAATGCAATAATATATATTACCTTGGTACAATAATTTATAAAGTTTATTTCATACAACTTGTGTTGGCATGTCGTCAAATTTAATTGTACCAAGGTACGCTTACGTTGAGTTTATATATCAGCTGTGTATCGCGTCATCAATTTGGTCAGATGTTTGTATTGATAATTTAAAACAGGGGTGTCCTCTTGTTTGTTTACAGTGTGACGATTTAATTGAATATGTATCATATCTGAAATTTGTCTCTTTCTATAATTTTGTTCTCTATCTAAAATGTTGACGTTCCTCCAGTCTATCGTGCGCTCGTTAATTTGCGAGTGGATTTGAATCATAGAATTGGTATTGTGTTATTTTTTATGCTCGCAAATTCGTTTTTTTAAATTTCGTTTAGTTTCGCTTATATACATCGCATTGCAATTCTTACAGCTTATTTTTTAAACGATGCTAGTAGTTTTCCACTTATTATTCCTGTCCTTATCCAATTTTATAATGTGATTTCACTTATTGTTAATCTTGGGGACAGTATTAATATTATATGATTTTAGTTTATTCCTAATTTTTTCATAAAAATTATATAAATTATGTTGCCAAAGGATTTTGGAAGATTATTGTCTAGAGAATCATTAAATTTGATTTTTCTCAGTCTATATTTCAAGTCTTTATTGCAGAAGTACACCGGGTAATTATTATTTTGTAGAATGTTACAAACTTTATTTAAATTGTGATAATATCTGTCCGATAATAAAATCGCCCTGTCTATAAGATTGTATACGATATTTCTCTTTTGGCTCATCGAGTGTTGCGAATGGAAATTAATAATTCTGTTTGAGCACATTGATTTTTGGTACCATTTTGTCAATATATAATTATTTTTATTGTCAATGGTAATATCAAGGAAGTTCAAAGATTTTGACGTTTCTATCTCATAAGTAAATTGTAGATGAGTATTTATATTAAATATTTAATATTTATATTTATAAAATATAGAGTATTTATATTTTTATAAAAAGAAATTTAGTTATAGCTATAAATTCAATAAAGGAATTTTACAAGCGTTATTAATATGAGAAATGCATCATTCTAAACTTTGAATTACAAGTTCCTTCGTGATGTTTGTAAACAAAGAGTTTTGAAAATTGTAATATTAAGAAAATTTGTAGAATTATTATTTTCTATTTAATGTGTAAATTTTAAGCGACTGTTATATTTATTAAACATATTCAAGATTATATCATAAAAATCTTTTTAAATACAAAAAATTGTTTCATCTACATGTATATAATAAAGTAATGGATATAATTATGTTTAGTCTTAAATGAATTTAGGTATTCAGACTTCAAGTCATTCATCACTATGTCTGCATAAAGGCAATAATGATGAGTTCATTGGGGTACCGAAAATTAGTTTATAGAATTTCTTTTCAAATAAAAAATATGTGTTATTAAAAAGAAACTCTGTAATTTTTAAGATGTTATTAAATGGAATTTTGCTAAGATTATATATATGAGCTATTCTTTTTTCTAAGCTTTATTTGACTAATTTATAAGATATATTAGTGAATAATGAACTTACATTTAGTGAGATCAGTACATGATTTGTTAGGATTTTTATATTTTTTTTAATTCTAAGCTATTATTAATTCTCGATGCAGGAGGCTTTACATATTTTTTAAATTCATTATATAATAGTTTCAGTACAAAAAATTAAAAAAATGTATAAAAAATAGACCATAAAAACAGACAATAATAATACATCTATGGTGACACACTTCTATGAGTGCAACTACAATATTGATTAGGATAATGTTGATATTCTTGATAGAGAGAATAATTATAAAAAAGACTGATTTCTGAAATGATTCACATCCAAATTAAAAATGTAAATTAATAATTAGTTAAACGATAAGAAAACACAAAATTTAAACTTAAATATTATATGATCCTCAATAACATGACAAATAACAACATCATGACGTAGAGTATGATGTCGTCAAATCATATTAATTTAGGCAAAATAAACATTTTTTACATTCAAATTGTGATGTTACAACTAAAATGTCGTCGAATACCCGCATATTCTTGTGCCTTAGCATTAAGTTATTATATTTAAAATAAATAAAGTTGTATTCATTGAACATATGTCTGTAATAATTTTTTTATTAAATAGCCTTAACAAGAGCAAGAGACACCTTGTCGAAATATGGGCAACATAATTAAGAATAACTTGTTTTATTCACTCGGCAACTGATTAAATCTATAATTTTATTTCAATAAACAAAATGGAAGCTGCTTCTCATCAAAATTTACAATTTTACAAAAAAACATTAGTATATATTGATAACAAGAAGGATAATGGTATAATAATAATTTTAGTAAAGAAAATTTAAAGCTTTCAATTTATATTATAATAGAATTATTCTGTATCTAAAACTGTAAGTATGCAGATATAAAACTAAAAAGAAAAATGTATAATCTTTTTAAATTATCACCTCTTCATCCAAATTAATCACCTCAAGTAATTTATAATTTTATATTGTCTTCTATTTTACAAAATTTGGTCCATGACGTTTTATAAAGATAATCTTGACAAACGTATAATTATTTGTATACACATCAGTTAAATTTTTGATGTAAGTTATTATGCTTCTTTATCTAATAAAAATAACTTGTATTTTGAAATACAAATTCCATGTTTACTATATATTCATTAATCTTTATTCTTTTTATTAATGTGATTAATATTTTTTTATTGAAATATTTAAAAAAATTTTTTTAGTCTTTATCATCATTGTTAATCTTTTTTTTAGCAGATGACCATTCGTCTTCTGGTCTATCACTAAAATTTATATTTCCATATTTACATTCCCACATATATTATACTATTTATTAACATTCCCAAATATATTATATATTATATTAATATTGTATTCAATAAATTTATATTTTATAGAAACATATATACTTTATAGTTAAAATTTGATTTTTTTTACATTTTTCTATAAATAAGTTTCATACATTATTTTATTATAATTAAAAACTGTGACTGATATACATATATACACAACTTTCACATATTATAATTAATTATTTTGTATAGGCAATAATATTGTACAAATGCGATATTTATATTTAATTAGTTATAATTGTACGTGTGATTCATATATGTTATAATTTATATCTATAGTATAATTTTATATGTAAGTAATTTTTAATTTATAATATATATATATATATGTGTGTGTGTGTGTGTTGGTGGGTGGGTGAGTGGGTGTGGACATTGTCTAATTTTTATGTTTCGGTATGATTAGTGAAATATTAGAATGGCGTGTGATTTTTGAAATATTACAATTTAGAAAAGAACGTGAAGGCATGCTCAGAATTTGGATATTGAAGTTTAAGAAAAAAAAACGGACTTTATAAGTTTTTCTGTTATATTGTCCCCATAGATACTGGACAATTAGGGCGTTATGTAATATGTGTTAGTGGGATTTCAATGGGCGACGTTTTGAAATCTTGACACGATATGAGGACGTATCGCATCAAAGAAACACAATTATAGACCTTTAAATTGATTTGAGACAAATCGGGGAAAGATAATATTCCAGTGATGATAGTCCGAGCATTAATAAATACTGTAAAAGCTGTTATAAACTAAGTTAATATTATTTTATTTGCTAACAAAATTTGATTAATCTTTAGATATTATACAATAATTTTTTCATTTAAAGAAATAATACATACTCCACATCAAGAAAAGGGAATGTAACAGTTTTCCAAAAGTCGTAACCATACTCGCAAGTAACTTTAAAATGTTCGTCAAATTCTTCTTCGATGAGTGGATTGTATTGTACAGTAACAGTATTCCACATAAGATTCTTCTGAAAATAAATGTTAAAAAAAAATTATCATTATGTAATACAAGTTTTTAAATAATTCATATTATTCAATCGTAATTCAATTATGTATTGCTAAACTGTTCTACTTGTATTATATATTTTTACTCACTGTAGGATTTTTTCTACTATCTTGATGATGCGTATTTTCACCAAGAGTTCCACATCGATTTAGTTGGATAAAGAATTCGTAATAATCTCGACCTGTTCCATTAACATACATGCAATCAGGATCATAAGAATAACCTGAAATAGAAATTTTATTCATTTATAAAAATTGCATCTTATTTAAAAAATTTATTGAAATAAAATTATGGATCGAATGAGATCCAGGGTAGATAAAAAG
This sequence comes from Eupristina koningsbergeri, assembly GCA_018907245.1. Taxonomy (NCBI): domain Eukaryota; kingdom Metazoa; phylum Arthropoda; class Insecta; order Hymenoptera; family Agaonidae; genus Eupristina; species Eupristina koningsbergeri. Next base: position 82,451 of record JACCHV010000081.1, read on the forward strand.
AGTTATTCTTAATTATTTTGTCCACATATCGACAAGAGATACACAAGTGGTGTTGAATTCCTTTTTTATATTTAACAACATTATCTTCTCTTTGGTTCTAATGTGATTAACACATTCTTGTTTATAGCGTGATATACAAATAATATTTTTAAATATTAGTATTACTCTAATAGTTACTATAATACACACTATCTACATACTATCTATTTAACTATTCGTATATATATATATATATCTATCTATTTATTTATTTATTTGTCTGTTTATTTTTTAAAAATATATTTACAAAAAAACATTTATTGTGTAAAAGCAAGAAACCTTTTGTACATTTATCTTCACAAATACATCTCAACCACATTTATAATTCATTAATGAGCTGTAAATATTGTAGTTGATAAAATCAAAATTATATAGAAAAAAAATAAATGTAACATACACCTGACTACACCAATATGAATAAATGAAAGCGATTATAAAAAAAGTGCGAAATGAAAAACTGATAACAATTAATTGTTATACGTACAATTTATTTATATGTTAATTACATTTTTTAAGACATCACTCACGTATACTTTTATCGTATTAATGACTTAAAAATGTTATTATTTGAAATTCACCTGCAGAATATAATAGGCCATTGAAAGATCCATTAAAACCAATACGAATTTTCATGTAATCATCTTGACATTCAGCCTCAATATCTGTAACAATTGAATATAAATGTAAGAAATTACTTATAATAATTGTATATACAATATAAATATATTAATAATATACTAAGTCATATAATAATGTATTACGATAAATTTTACCGATTCTATTAAACTGTTGATTTCATTTAAATAGAAGAAATATATAATAATTAAATTAATTTTCTTAATAAATCAATAAAACGGTTATATGCGTATTTCTTTTTAAACACCTTTTCTAATTATGTGATTTATCAACGAGAAAAAAAAATAATCATATTTCCGGATTTTTTAAATATATCAATAACTGTTATTACATTATTTTTTTGTTACTACCTATCACATTTTATTATTTTTAGTTTTATTTTAATTAACATTTACATTGGATCTTATCATGTATGTATAATTTTATGATTTTTAATATATAATATTTGTACATATTAATCGCTATCTAATTCTGGAGCTTACGTAATGGAAAATACCAGTGTTACGATCTATATTTCTATTATATTATTTATATATATATCGTAACTACTTATTTATTTATATTTATTTATTCATTTATATCGTCGCATTTATTTGTCACATAACTTCTTTATTTCTTTATTTACTTATTGGTTTATTATATTATTTTATTATGTGACAATTCCCAGTTCTTTTTTCTGCCGTAGCCGAATCGGTCAAAGTGATTCAGCCCTTGTGAGCTCTTTAGTGTTAAAAAATAAATACAATTGTGTTAATTCGCGTTAAATACCGATTTATTAATCATAAATCGGAAGAGAGAATTTTCAGTGTAATTAAATAGCTCGTGATACAATCTAACGTCTACGTGTGTGTCCGAATTATAATAATACTTGTGCTATCGTGAATCCGTTTGAGAGTGTGAGCGTCGTGTTGTCTTACCGACGAGAGTCACCGACCGGGATTTAATTACTCGCGTTATTATGCCAGTTTTGATTCTACTCGCTCCGAACTGTAAGATACAATGACAAGAGTTCGCTTCCTCTTAATTACGTTCTGACCACTTTTCGATTACCCTTTTCGATTGATTCCGTTGACCCCCTTTTTCATAATTTATAGAGAAAAACTGCTAACTCTTCCGGGTCCTCCAACCGTGGATGCGTTCTCATTTTTTTCCTTAATTCATATTTTGTTAACTTAGGTTTATTAACCCGACCATTTGTTTCTGAATCCGTTGGTTAATATTATTTCTCTAGTGATTTTATTAATTGTTAGCGGTATTGAAATGTGCATATTTTATTTTATCTTTTGTAACTATATTTCGCAATTCTCTTTTGGTATGAGAAAAATTCGTTAGTTGAAGAATTATTATATTTCGTTACATCTGTAACACCAGGCTCAAAATTTGGAAATTTAAACACTATATTATGTTGTGTTAAGGACAAAAATACTCTAGATTAATTTTTTATATTTAATTTTTTTTTTATTTTTATAATTATAATTATAATGAATTTCGTTACGTACGTAACATATAATTGCAGTTAATTGAACACAAATTAAATATTAAAGTTTATTAAATGAATATAAAGTTTATATAAATATAATTAATATAATTATTAAATAATATAAATAATTAATACAATTTTAATTAATTCTCTAAAATCGTTTATTATTATCTTTAGTTCGTACCTACTTTTAAACATTAGTCTACTTAATTTTACTACTAAAAATAAAAACAATCATCAAACGAAATAGTTTTTTGTAATATAATTATGACGTTATTTTTTGCAGGATCATGCTTACTTATCGGATACTATTTAATCCTTACAGTTTAGATTTAATTTGATGTTATCCATTATGTTATTTATTTCGTTTATTTATTTGTTATTAATATTTATTTAACATCGACATTGTTTTTATATTTCAATTATTGAATGTAAGCACCTTACATGTTTTATTAATAAAGAGTATAATATAGTGATTCTAATTATAATAATTATGATTTGTATTTTATTTATTTAGATTTATTTTTAACAAATTGATAGCCTTGAAAAGGATGGAGATACCCCTGAAGAAACGCCGGCTAAAAAATTAAGAATTAATACGTTGTATTATTCTTTAATTGCACCTGTAGGAATACCTACATCATTCTATTTATTAATTATTTGTTTATATTAAAACATATTGTAATTATAAAAACTTATAGTCACAATGTATATTTTATATTTTTTGTTATGTAAAAAAAATTCTATTTTTTTCTTTAAAATATTTGATTATACGTTCAATTTGTCGTATTGTATTCGACGTATTGACTATAAAGAAAGATTCAGTTACAAATGAATCCTTATCATGGAAATTAAATATAACTAAAATCATATTCACATGAAATTAAGCTAGAAACGGCGGAGATTAAAATCATTGTGTTTGTCTACGACTGATAATAGATAAATTCCTGGACAGGTTATTTAAAAATTATCAATTCAGAGGAGATCACCCCCTTTCTCGATCTCATTTCTGAAGATGTTATGGTGGGAAAAATTTAAAAGGTTATAAAAGCCGTATCGAAGGAGGAAAATCACTTTTTGTCAATTCAACAGCCGTTTGTTCTATAATAACTAAAATATTTAATAAATTCTTAAAATATGTACTCTCGACATTTAAAATATCACTTCTAATCACAATTGGGAACTCCAAATCCAAAACATTTTGGAATAGTGACAGCACGCTGCTTAAGAAGAAATACAACACCCACAGCGGCCTTTCGGATCATCTACTACTCTCAAGAACATTCAAACAACTGAACGAAATCCGCATCTTAAAACAAGTAACGTCATACATTCATCGAGCGATAATTTTGTACTTTAATATACATGGTTCATCCATGCAGTATCGATTTTTTTTTTATTTTGCGGCTATTGGTCGTAGAAATTTGAGATGCGTCTTATAATGTTGACAAAATCTTTCCTCATTTTTCCCTTTTTTTTTGTTTTTTGATAATTAGGCGCGGCAGGATTTAACTTCGCGCGAAGTTAAATCCTGTGTTTTTCAAATTTTTGACACGACGCGCTGAAGCGATTAGCGGAAAACCACTACGCGAGAATGTTTTGTTCAAAGATTATAAAAACAAAAAAAAATTCTTACCTTTCTTTTTTGAAAAATGATTTATTGGTGGACTTATAAACAGGGTAAAATAAAAATTGTAAATTCTTCGAAATAATTTCCTCCTACATCAACACATTTTTGAAGGTGTGTTTTCCAAATTTCAAATGCATTTCAAACTCTTCAGCTTTGATGTTTTTCAAAAAATTTTCGCATTTCTAACTGTTTTTGGACTATATTGTACACTGTAGATCGCGTTAAATTCAGTTTTTCTGAATTGCTTTATCTGTTAATCGACAATCCAAATTTTAAATTTCTAACACGCGCCGGGTGTTCCTTGCCATTCGAGAGCTTTTTGGACGTCCAGATCGAGGCTCGTCGATGATTCTTTCTCGGCCCTCTTTAAAAGCTCTGTGCCATTTTTCACTTTGCGATTTTGACATGCAATTATGTCCATACATTTCTTGCAACATTTTATACGTTTCCACACTATTTTTTTTTTAATTGCAAACAAAATTTTATCGCGTAAAAAAAATACTTGTCGAGCAGTTGAAGTGTAAATTCGGGATTGTACTCTTGGTTTTAGAATAAAGGCTTGTTACGTCGATTTGTTATAACCGCTGTTGTTTTATCTTACCCTCTCATATAATTATATCAAATTGCCGCGGGTTTACGCGTTAATTAAATAGATTTCTTACAATTTGAAAATTGGAAAATACGTCTTCAAAAATGTGTTGATGCAGGAGGAAATTATTTTGAAGAATTTAAAATTTTTATTTCACACTGTTTATAAGTCCACCAATAAATCATTTTTCAAAAAAGAAAGGTAAGAATTTTTTTTTTTTAATCTTTGAACAAAACATTCTCGCGTAGTGGTTTTCCACTAATCGCTTCATCGCCCCATATAAAAAATTTGAAAAACACCCTTCTCGCGAAGTAAAATCCTGCCGTATCTAATTATCGAAAAAACAAAAAAAAAGGGACAAATGAGGAAAGAGTTTGTCGACATTCTAAGACCCCTCCCAAATTTTTACGACGAATAGGCCCAAAATGAAAAAAAAAATCAATACTTCGTGGATGAACCATGTATTCAGCGCCTAAATTTTCGATAATATTATTTCGAAATTTATTCTTACCGACAGTCTTTTCATATTATACATTTTTTTGTAAAATTCAATGTAGAAAATTTGTATTAAATTAAATAATTGAATAAAATTATAATTTTAAATTTAACAAATTAAATGGTTAAAAATATAATAACCCGAGACATAACATTATATAATTATATTGTATATAAAAAAGGTGAAATATTGTTATTTACTTACAACATTAAACATGACCGTATATATTCAAGTTTACTTATATTTAGTAAATTAATTTTAATAATTGAGTTACCTTTTCATTTAATTTTGATGAACTTTTCGCAACTTAACCGTGATATGATGTATATTATATAATTCAAGTAATTCTTTAAAAATTTTTTAAAAATAAAATAACCTTTATAGCTTTATTCTTTTAAATTATTTTAACTTGATATGTAGTTCTTGTTCGAATTTGAAATTTTAATTTCTTCATTACATTATTTATATATTGGGTACGGTAATAAAATTTTTTTGTATTTCTTTTGTATTTCTGAATTGTAAACACAATACAAGAACACTCTTCTTCTTTTTTGCGGGGGTTATAGATAGGCAATACGATTTTTTATATACTTTGACGGATACATTCGCCTGGACTCGTATTCCTTTCCTCTCCCACTCCATCATAATATCCCTTTTAGTTTGTCATATTTGTATTCATGATGAATCCAATTATCAATTATTTTTTATGGTTTATAATAAATTGGTATTTACTCTAATATTTTATTATTCATTTGCAGTTTGAAATCAATATTTAAATATACATATATAATAATTGATATATGATTTGTATTTTTTATATAATATGAGTAATATATTTAAAAGTCTAGACTTTTTTCGATTAATAAATATAAATATATATCGAATGTATAGAAATAATATTTTATGTAATAAAAAAATGTTCATCTTAAAAATTTTTTTAATTAATAATATAATTTTAGTTGTAGGAAGTACGTATTAACACTTTCTGTTTGATACCATTATAGTAACAGTATGTGACTGTGCAATAAATTAAACTTTTTTTAAAAATAAATATAAAAAAAAAATTAAAGAAATTATAATTAATACTTTTTATTAATCAATATATATTTATAAATTTTATTATATTACTAATTATATTAAATAAACTTACGCTGAACCCTTGTTGTATTAGGCCTATAACGTCTGTGTTCTCGATCCCAAGATTCTGGATGTCTTCTCCAGTCTTCTTCTACAGTTATGCCCGTTCCTCCGCTCACTAGTCCAGCTTGACTAACAGTACTAGTTGTTGATAGTCCTTGAAGACCTTGAAGAGTCTGTATTGCTTGAAGATTTGTGCTAAGCGGCCTATTCTTTAATGAAGTTATAGGCATGTACGAAGCACTACTACCATCTCCTACATATACTACCTGTACACAATAAAAATTTTTTTAATTACTCGTGTGAAAAGATTCAAATTAATTTCAATAAATTTTTTTTATATATATACGAATTAAAATTGAAAATATTTTTTCCAACTGTAACTAAATTTATATATTGATTATATGAACCTAGCTAATGGTATTAGAATTATCAAGGCAAGAATTCATCATATTCATGAATATATTTTATATTTTTATACGTTAAAGATTTTAAGTATTCAATGTAATAAGGAAAATAGATTCAGTATCACATAATATGGATAGTATACCTCAAATAAAATTATATTAAAAAAAAATTATATTAAAATTATATTAAAAAAAAATATTCAAGAATTTGCAACAGAATTTTGATATTAAGTACGCTTATTATATAAATAATTAATAATACAAATATTTTAATACAAATTTATTCCAAATGTTTTAATCATTTCAAATTTTTTTATAAAAGCATTATAAATAAACATTTCAATTAATTATAATTCGCACATATTATTATTAATATATTTTCTCTTTTATGTAGCTTCCTTATTTTATGTTTAATCACCTTTACTCATATATTTAAAAACCAGATGAATTTTTAAAAAATATTTTCTAAATTTAATTTTATTATTCTGCTATAATATGCCTTTCTTAGTATTTACAGCATAAAATACAATACAGTATAATAATAGATATTTTACATAAATATTAAACGCATTATGCATTAAAAATTAGAAAATATGTGTATTTGCATATGCGAACTAAAATCTGCATCAAAGTACAAATATTGTAAATTTTTAATTATATAAAATAATGTTTCATGTGCCATTTAAAATTAAAGTAATGTCATTGTCCATAATTCTCGTTTTGATAGAATTTAATAAATTATGGAAATTATATATATATATATTGCATTATTATAATGGAAATCAATACTTTAAATCTTTTACATATCATAATTTTTGTGGAGAATCTACCTTATTAAGCTATTTGATTTTATCATGGTTCATAATTTTATGTTAAAGTAGTATTACATCCATTGAAGTAATATATTTATTGTCATTCTACTCACCATTTTGAGTATTATGATTGATTTGAGAAAAATATTAGCTTAAAATGATTTATTGCAATGATAATAGTTTTACAAATTATTATTATTATAAAAGTTTTATTGTTTTATTCAACCACTTTAAATGGTTTATCATTAGATGGTTGAAAGTATTTCTCAGAGCATCATTTTGTAATACATAAAATTTTATGTTTATCTCATAGACTAATTTATTATTCAATTTTTTTTCAAATTTTGATAACATCACTTTAATGTACCATATTCCAAAAATAAAATATACGTGGCGTATTACAAAAGTATCCAAGTTGGTTTTTATTTTGTTAATGCGACTATTCTTCGCAGCGAGTTGGGAAAGGTCAACAAATGTGAGGAAGTTTTTCTTATCTTTCCTTTTTTTTTGTTTTTTTTTCTTTTGAGATTAGTAAGAGCGGTAAGATTTTTTTTAGTAGGAAGTGTAATTTTTTAATCTTGTAACATAGAGCAACTATTCGAATAGCTTTAAACGGTAAAATTTTGTTTACGGTTTGGTAAAAACACTGGATATTTTTAAATGCTAGAAAGGGTTTTTAAAAGAAACTGTATGCAAATGTTGATAAATTTGATAAACTGTTGATAATCAAATGCCTTGATACTTAAATGATGCTTTGAACTCAAAATTTTGTACTCAAGCTAGATGTTAGAATTAGTTTGACGTATTTTTGGCCACCCAGAATGGAAATCTCTGGCAACCTCATCCCGACCCTTCTTGAAAGCCCTATATAATTTCTCTAATTACTATTTACATGTACACTATATCTTTTAAAACTATTCTAATATTTTAAAGTCTTTACAGTGTTTTTAAAAAGCTGCAAATTAAATTTTACCGTATAAAGCTCTTCTAACACTCGCTCCATCGCATTGTGATATAAGATTCCAAAACACACTTCAGGGGAAGATATATCTCACCACTTCTCTTAATCTAAAAAAAACAACCTAAATACTAATTGCAAGTACGCGTTGTGTTGTAAAAAATGTATTTGATTTAATCATAAACTCTGATTGAAAATTTGACATTTTTAATTTTATTAATTTCCATCGCGACTTCTTATATATTTTGTAACTCTTTTTTAATGATCAATATTTGTTATAAAAAGTTTTGATTAATATATTTTAAATGAGATATCTTACAACATTCAAAATTCACTGTTCATATGTCGAAATTGTGAAGTCGAACATTTATTAAAATTTTATTTAATTAAAAAATGATTGGTTTCCAAATGTAAATATTATGAAATGTATAATTCTTTCACAAGGTAATGAAGTTTATTTTCGGTTCTAATATATTACTAATTTTCTATGTGTTATATTTATTTTTTTGTAGAAAAAAGTAATTTTTTTATAAAACAATCTATTGGTTTTAAGTTTGTTGTTAATTACTTCTTATAGTTATATTTGCTAATGATTTTTTCAAATTTATAAAGCATAGGTATCATGGCTGAATTAAAAATTACCTTTTCTTTACTTTTAGAATGTTATTATATAGTTTAAGATTTTTGTCATATATGGATTTATGATAAAATTTAAACATCTTTTCATATCTTTCAGTATATTGTAATTTTTGATGTCATATATCATAAAAAATGATATATTTATAAACATTTAAAGTACAATCTATGAAATTTTTTTATCATATTTCACAATTACTTGGTTTTCTTTTATCAATTAAATATGATATTTAAATGTATATGCTGATTTTATACAAGGGATAATTAATTCGTGATCTATTTTTGAATAATCCAAAACCCCTAAAAAGTACACATAAAATCTGAACCTCGGATAATTTTATTCAAAATAGATTTGTTGAGGAATTTTTCTTCTGAAGAGAAAACGGGCTTATAAATTATAAATCAAATAAATTAGAAAGCACAAAGGTTTGTTTTTGGGGATCGTTATGGGATGCAACCCAGAAGAAAACTGATCCAGTAGGTTCTAAAAATCACGCGAAAGATCAATTGCTATATTGTCCTTGTAAGAGCATCCAAATTGCGTTTACGTTTATTATAATTATATTTCAAAACAAATATATTTGTAATTGTATTGACGGTTGCGAGTGAGTATTTTCGCGCCGACTGTGATCCTTTAAAAAAAAAGGTGCACCTCTAAAAGAGTGAGTCCTGAATTGACGTTGACGAGCACCAGCTCGATTGAATATCTGTAAGGACTCCTCTATCGTGAGTTGACGCCTGAGCTAAAATCTGGTTGCCGACCGAAGCTGGGAACGCGTGAGCTTCTTAGAGGGCAAACCAATCCCTATTATCGCACACATATTGCGAGGAAAATCTTGTAATATAATTTTTACTACACCAAAGACTGTCTCTCCGATTAGCAGAGGATTTTTATGTCACAACTTAACACGCTTAACAAAATCTCCATCTCTTTATTTAAATAGTTGCAGAATAAAAATATTGTATTTTATTTCATACCAATGAGGAATGACCCCTCCCCTCACTCCTTTTCTATCTGATATATTCTTGTACAATATTGTTACATTTGTACATAATTTTTTAATACAAAAATGTTACTGAATATTTTGAAAAGTCTGAAAAATATCGTTATACCAGTTTTATTGACATTGCATAATATTATAAGAATTTGATAATACAGCTTCACTAATAAATTTTTGAAAACATTTTTTTTCTTGTGTAATCGTAACGCTCTCTGCATAGAGCGCATAATTGTCTAAGGTCGCACAACAAGGTAAACACTCTATCGTTTCAATCATCTATAATATACCAGTAAGTAGAACCAATTATATTATACATTTTTATGGCTTTACTATTCTTAATTGAATTGTAAATTTGAATTATATTTTTAGCTCTTTAATATTATTTGGAGCTTATTTTTTACATTTACAATATACCCGTAGGAACATATGTACTTTATACACAATGCACTAAATTATTTTGTACCTTTTTGATACGGGTATTAATTCCGAATACATTTTTAAAAATTTTTAATATTATGATTTACTATTGTACTCATCAGTGATTTATATTTACGATAGTTAATATTATTCATTTTCAGTTTGGTAATTGAACCACATATTATCTTATAATGTCAATTCAATATAAAATCATTGTATGATAAAAAATCAACTTTAATTATTGGTATACCTAAGTTAGTAATTATAAATTTTAACTAAAAATCATTATGTAATAGAAGATTTAATTTGACCTTTATTGTTACTTACAAAGTCATAATATCATTTGTAATATAATCTCGTAGGTTAATTTTTTTTTTTTTTTTTTTATAATCGTTACAGTTTTCTTCAATACACATATAATAGAATCAATATATTACATAATCTATGAATTTTAATACATCTTTAGATTTTGGTATAAAAGATACTGTTAACATATTGATTTTTAAAAGTAGACAATTTTTGCTCAAACATACAATGAATTTGTTCAATATTATCTAAATTAATATGTTTTAGCAGTACCTCTTATACGAAATTTATTATATTTATATATGTATTATAAATTAACAAATATTAATAATTCATTATTTCCACACTGATATTATCTAAACATATCTAATACTAAATTTAAACGATAAAAAAAGCGATTTTGAGTGTTACAAAAAAAATTATGTGAAACTATGTAATTTTTTTCTTTAGTATCCTAGAATACATTTTTTAATATTAAAACAGTAACCAAAGAAACCACTGTCAATTTAATCAATTTAAAAAATGATGAGTATTATTTTAATACATATCTTTTATAATATATTATTTAAAAAAATAAATATAATTCTAATTAGAATATCAATATGACGTTATATTATTTTCTTATCAGACCCAAGATAATTCTAATAAATATTAAATATAACATAGAAAAATTTATTATAAAATATAGTGTCACAAACAAAATTTGTTACAAGCATAAAAACCTGACACTAAACATTAAGCTATTAAACATTAAGCTATTAAGCACTAAACACTAGTATTATATTCTATAGAAATTGAATATTTCTTTGCTGTACTAATATACAATAAGGTAGATAATTCGTAATTTTATTTAGTAACGTACTTATCTTTACTTTATCAATCTTTACTTTAAGCTTTAGTCAAACTATTCAATTCAGTTTACAATATTATTCTTCAATTATAAACGAAAAATATACTCTACGAATTATGCAACATGTAATTGAATACTAAAGAAATTTTTATAAAATTCCATAGTTATATCAAAAATACAACCGAAATGTTCTTGAGAGAACCAAAACTCAATCAAGATATTCATCTACAATACAGAATCTGATTAATTTTCTGATATGACAGAACCAACAATTGTATTTTAGACTTCTAAGAAACTAAGTTATATAAATAATGTTTATATTTCTTACAATATAAAATTTAAATACTTTCAATTAAAATATATTCAGAATAATGCTAATCGATGCATCGAAAAAAGAATAAATGCAATAGGTTCACTATAAGAGATGACAATAATTAAAATGAAGTCTAATAAAATAGTAGTTAAAGTAATCAAATTCATGCTAGAGGCCGAAATATAAATAAGATTTATATTCGTAATTTTATGTTTAAAAAAAAAAAAAAATTAAAAATTATTCATACCAATAAACCTTTGATACTAGAAAATATATAAATGACACAAAAATCAATAAGTTAAATTAATTTTACTTAGATACTTACTATTAAAAAATAAAAAGAAATTTCTTATTGTAAATAATAATTTTAAATAATAATTAAAATTTTAATTATGGACGAATACCATTAAAAAAAATTAAGTAAATGTTAATTTCATGTAGAAAATATATAAATAAATTTTATGAATGATATTTATAGAGATTAATAACAAGTTTTTATTTTAAAAATTTATTGTCACACTAAACCAATTAAGTAATTTGAAAATAATACTAAATTAAGTAAAATAAAACCTTCGAAGGAATGGAATAGTAAAGTGTAGCATCAAGATAAAAATTTAAAAGAGAAAAATTCATGTATAAAAAAAATAATAAATTTTATACGTATAAATTAAAAAGAAAAACAAAAAAGCAATAACAATAATAAAAATAAAATACGCAAGAGAATAAAAATAAAATTATAGCTAATGATAATTATTATAATAAAAAATTAAGTATAATAAGTGAAATTTGCATGGTCAAAAGTCTATACCGACTTTAGTAACTGGCAAAAAGTAATAAATTATTCATATACCGATGCGCTAATACTTTTATGTATTGAGCAATGAATAAATCAACTATTAGTGAACCAAAATTCCTGTTGAACTGGCAGTAAAGTGAGGATAATAAAATACTGATTCTTAATTACAGAAATCTTAATCAGATAAGCATAAATAAAACAAAATAAAATATAATAATATACTAATATTACAATTCTGCTACTTAACAAACGAGACCTTATTCGCATAAAAATAAATAAAATTTAAAAATGACATCTATACAATCTATAAAAAAGGTTCAGAAGAATTCAATATCTTTTCATGTAGTACAAAAATACGTCTAAAAACAGTTGAAAACCATTCGAAATGAATTAACCATACTACAAAGTGTTTAGAAAATATGAGAAAAGATCATGTATATCTTGCTTAAAAGACCGTAAAATTAATTTTATCCAGATAAAAGAATACAAATGTTATTTGAACGGAAGGAAAAATCTAAAGTTTACATGTCCAAGAAATTAATATCTCAACTGTATCAGAAATAATAACAATAAATAATAATAAGACGAGGATAATAATCAAATACCAATGATTAAATATATAGAATAATAATAATAATTACAATTATAGCATGTAAAAAAAACTTTGGACCAAAAAGATAAAAAAAGTGCCCTAATAATAATTTTTAAAAAATTTAATAATCAAAAATTAATGGCTTTTATTCAGGTTCTAATACTAAAATTATTGATTATGTAGAAAGTTTAAATATTTTATAGTATTAGACTTCGCTTATAAATTTTATTGAAAATGTAAGTTAAAAAACTACCAAAAAAAAGTATTTTTAACACCATATGGTTAATGACATGTTTGAAAGACTCAATTGTGTTAAAAAGATTACGTACTATTTTTAAAAATAAATATTTAACGTTTTAATAGTTACAAGGGGAAAAGTTTTCATATATCTAAATGATTATATTATTTTTACCTACACAAGAAAGAACGATACACAAAATTCAGACAAATAGGCAGAGAAGAAAACATAATTTCCTAAAATCGTGAATTTTACATTGCTTAACTTTTTTATCTTATTATTTTATATATTATTCATATATTATTTAATTATACGAAAAGTATACAACGAACTAAATTAGATACAAATATCGTTGTAGCTATGCAAAGCTTTATCAGACCTAAAAATATTAAACAATTATTGAAATTATAAAGTTAGCACAAGAAAATTATTTCTAAGTTTAGAAATAAAATTAAACGCTTACTAGAAATACCGTAAAATGAAATAGAAAAATACGATGTAAGTGTAAAATAAAAAAATAATATAATTATAAATAATTCATGATTTATATTCATATATATAATTATATAAATAAATTAAGGAAAATGTAGACAATACACAAAAGTATTAAAAGAACTAGCGTATAAGATAGATTTTTATAATTTATCAATGGATAATCTTTAAGTTATACAATAGATAAAATAATAAAATATAATGCTCTTTGTATATTTTATGATATAAGTTTTAGAATTGAATGTATAATGTAAAGTTAGCTTTTAAAAATGCTTTTATACTTACTTAAGAGCAGAAAATAGAAACATTTAGATTTTCATCCGAAAAGGTACATGATATAATTAATAGTATTCTCGAAAATATTTCGTTATTTGTGCTGAATTTATTCATCTTGTACCGAATTTTACGATTTTAATTTGTAAATATATAGTTAAATGCCCACCTGAAACAGAAGGCGCATAGATTATAATAAAAATTCAACACCATTAAACGATTGTATTGGATCAACAAAAACATATTTATGAATTCAACAAAATTATGTCTAACCGACTTTAAAATATAATTTATAAAATAGAAATTTCATTTAATTGAAAAGTACAAAAATGAACAAGACAAATACATCAACTTTTTATAATAATCAGTATTTCTGGAGAAGCTTTGGTAAAGTAATTATGCATAGCTATGACCCTTACTAACTATTTAAAACAATAGCAAATATATATTATTAATATAATGTTTATTTATAAATTATACTACTGAAAGTTCTTTTTTTAGGAAAATTTACTGAAGCTAACAAGTGCAATTTTCAATAATGTTGTGAATATTTATGAATCCTTAAAATTAATGTGAAATAAGTAATATTAAAAATATTCTCAGAAAATAATTATACAAAAATCTTAGCGTTGTTCATATTATTTGTATGTATTATTTTTTTCAAATGATTATTTTTAACTTTTATATAATTTATTCAATAAATTATTATTTTTATACATAATATAAAAAAATTTGTTTGTAAAAAATAAAATAAAAAATTAAAAAATTAAATTTAAAAGATCAAAGACTTTCTTCCTAATAAATCGAAGATCCATGTTATTAAAGGTTTTTATGAGCACATAAACATTGCAAGAGTGTTCACATGAATTTCGAGTGATGCTGAAAGGTCGAAGTACTTAAGAAGCAGAACAGCAGAGGAGGAGGAACAAAGAGAGGTAGATAAGAGAGAAAAGAATCATTTACTCTTTCAGTCCTTGACCTTTCCCATAATGAATACGTTTGCTATCAATTCTAACCTCACAAAACAATCTATTTAAATTTTATTATTCAATATAATTCATCTCTTTTAACGAACAATATGTTATATATTATATAATTGTATACATATAAAATTTTATAAATACAAAACAATTTTTTATAAATTAATAATTTTTCAAATCTTTAGTTCACTTGAACACTTTGAAATTCAATTTCATACATCGTGAAGGTGTAATATTTAAAAATACGTAAAAATCTTTTTAAATGAAATTTTATTTTTAAGAGATATACATTGACTATTCAAATATTTTTTTTAATAATATATTTATTAAACAAGTATTTTTCAATGATTTATTATTATTTTTACTTTTATCATATTTTATAGTTTTATTTTTTATTTAATTCATATTAAATTTTTTAAAAAATTATTTTTTAATCTCTGTTTATTCAAATTTTGTATATTATATCATTTTAAAAATGCACCGATTTTACTTTCTATTATAAAATCCGTTTCAAGAAATATTATAATAAAAGACCAATCATGACAAGTATCAAATAGAAAGAAAATATAAAGTGTCGAGAATAAAATGGCTTCGGTTTCTGGAGATAACTTAAATTATTTTCTTAAACATAAATCAATAAATTTCTCAATATTTAATTTTAAAATCCTTTTGGATGTTAAGCTTAAAATCTTCGATGATATTCGAAAAAGACCTTAGGCCTCTTTAAAACATATAATGGTTACAGCAGTTGCCAAAGTCTGAAGCCCTGTAGAAGATCAATACCTATCAAGCTGATCATGAATATTATGTGTTTATTATAAATTACTAAATTTAAAATAACACAAGATGATATTAAATGATATTATTTCATTGATTTGAATAACTACTCGAAAATATATCTGTAATCATAACCATTTATTATGCGTCTTACTTATTTTTTGTCGAAATATCGGTATTAAAAAGCGGTTTATTATATGTTTCTTATTTTAATTATTAGCTTATAATTTTCTATTATTGAGTTTTTAATTATAACTTAATGATAATTTTTTAAATTTATTAAGAAACGTATAAACTATTTAAGTTTAATATTATTGCTTCATACTAATATATGCACTGTCCGTCTACGATTTTTATTTTTGCTTTATTTATTATTGGGAATAAAATATTTACTAATATGTAATTTACTTATCTGTAGTAGTACTAGTATCTATATTATTAGTAGTTATTATATAGCATTAATTCAAAAAAATAATTATTGATTTAGTTTTAAAATGAAAGAGACAACGAAATAAAATTCGAAAAAAATTTACACAATTTTTGTATCTATCTTATAACTTACTGCTTCGTGTTCACTAGCTTCACGAACAAGTGCATCTTCTGTTTCATTATGAATATTAACTTGTTCTTCCGGACCAGATCCACTTCCAGACCAATAATCTTCTATCATATCCTCTACAGATGATTCTTCAGCTGTTGACTCCAAATTAATATTTTCAGCATTTACGATCTGCATAAATAATTAATTATTAGTTAAGAAAAATTTATTTAATTTAGTTTTAATAAGTATAAGAATAAGTTAATCAATTTTTACGCTTCGTGAATACAAAAAATCTTTTATAAGTAAATTATATATCAATTTTATCGTATTAATTATTGTATTATCATTGATATATATTTTTTGACATAATTTAAAAAATTATCTTAATATAATATAATGTTTCTATAATATAATATTAATTAAATATAATTAGAGCTATTTTATTATTATGTTTGTAACTTTTGCATAATGTATTTAACAAAACATACAAACAGAAAAAAATAATTTTATTATTAATATCAAATGTAATAAAAAATTTTTATACAAATACACTATAGCCTGTATAGTTTATCTTAAAAATATCATACTTATAGTTCATTTGTGTTTACGAAGTTACTCTAGATTAAAATTATATGTTTATAAACCAAATTTTTCTTATTTACAAGATATATTGATTTTTTTCTGTAATTTAAAAAATATGAATCTATGGTTGATCAAATGACCTTAAAAGTGTTTAAATATAGTTTCTATGATATATGATAATCACTAACATAACGGCAAGAAAGTTTAAATATTTGAAAATGATATTTGTTAATGAACATTAATATAATTTTAAGTCATATAAAAGCAAGAATATCGAACATCATAGTTGAATACGTGAGATATGGAATAGCTTTTATTTATTTATTTGTGAATAATTTCTTAAGAGCTAAACGCAAAATGAATTAATTTACTTAATTTTTATGGAAATAAATATGATGTATTCATAATAACTTTAAAGTCAAATTAATCCATTCGTGTTTTTATATCAATAACTAAATCTAATATTTACAGCAACAAAATTGCGGTCTGTATTTGGTAGAATGATTTTTGTATAATTTATTCTGAGCTATTATAACCACCCGGAAAATTATCAAGATTTATTGTCAAGCAGAATCAATACGTTTAAATAGAAAACTGAAAAAACATGCGCAATTATTAAAAGCATATGAGAAAAGGGTTTTTTAAAATGATAATGATCAACTATATATTCAGAAAGATTCAGTCAAATCTACAGCAGTAAACCTACATTTTTCTAATTACTCCTTCAAAATAGTTGCTTTTTACCGCTCCACCTCTTTTGTAAACGACATGGCATAAATCTTTGCGATTTTCTTACCGTCTTATCGCATTCAATCATGATTGGAGGCGACTTTAATTTTAAACATACTGCATGAGATTACATTCACGCTAATCACCGATCTCCTTATGTAAATTGTTAATAATAATCTCACTCTTAAGTATCGGCTTCTTCTTGTATACGAACTAAAACTCTAGATCTAATTTTCTGCAGACAAGTTCCCTCAGTCTAAAGCATCTCTATACTGAACGCGTTCTCTTTGGATCACTTCCAAGTACTTTTGAATTTCTCTTGAAGAAACCTTATTCCTCCTATCCCGGTTCCCACTCAGATCGTCTAGTTTCTTCTCTCCTTTCTTCTTGAAAAGTAGATTATAAATTACTCCTCTTCAAAGTCTATTTCTAATTTTGAATTGGCTACCAAAGCCTACGCCTCCACCTTACAGTATATTGACAAAGAATCTTTAAGCCCCCTTTAAAAATACGGTTTTATGGTTCACTACGGTCAAGTACTTAGGACTCTCATTCGACTCTAAACTTACCTGGAACAAACAGTTACATAGCGTCGATCAAAAATTCAACTAATCCGTATTATCAACTTCTATAAAATCTCTAAAATTTTCAATTCTACCAAACTTCAAGGATTCTCAAACATTACTTGCGCCATATCCTTCTCAGTTATTTGGAACACTGTCAGAATTCTTTCAAATCTCCAATAGATTGACTCTTGGATTATGTTAGGGTATCCTTGGTATGTACGAAATTCTTAAACTTAGCTAAAATTCAAAATTCTCGTACCCAATTAATATATTCGCGCATAGGCTTCTAATATTCGTTTTACGATTAGCAATCATAGTAACTCCCATATTAATTCCTTAAGTGAATCTACGCCTTTGTTTAAAGACAGGTTCATGAGACTCTCTTTCTTCGTATGAAACCCCATCTCGTACCGTAACTTTCAGTAGACCTCCTTACTACTATTAATCTCTACAGTTTTCGTTTTTCATCATCCTTAGTCTCTTCTTTACTCTAAATTTCTCTTCAATCAATACTCTTACTCCTTGCTTTCATCATATCTTATTTAGTATTTCGGAAAGCAAGAATTTAGAGGTTTGTATTTTCCATCGCACTTTCTTCGTAGCTGATCCGGAATTCTCTTACTTTCTAGCCCATAAAACTCTCAAAATCATGCCATGATAACATGTGCAATCTTTGAGTACCTGTTGTTAAATTCCATAACGAAATATTTTGCATAGCTCACTTGCTGAGCAATACCGTCAATTTATTGGTTTAACAAGTTGAGTAAACTAGTATACACATACAGTTTTAAGCATTATGTTCATCCTCTATCGACATTATAAGTTTTAATATTATCCATCTTGTTTGTTTTTTTAATACACATCTTCTCTAATTTATTTAATAAAAAAGCCCTGTAAAACTGTTTTTTGCTATACTGCAGTTTGTCAACACTAATAGTGACTTATTTAGAATATGTGAAATCTTGCTGTCGAATTTCATAATAATCATATAAAATAATCAATCTATTCTCCAAAAATTCATTGATACATGAAATGAAAATTTTACTTTTCATCTAAAAATTGATTGAATTTTTACAAGTAACTTGTGCTTAAATGCTGAAGCACTAACCACGTTCTATAAAATTTGAATATAAAATGCGATGCTTTCGAATAATAATATATCTCAATCTTATTAAACTTTATCAAATTATTGAACCATAAATGTAAAAAAATACTATATATGATACTAACTGAATTCACATTTTACAAAAATTACTGATAAAATTGAAAAATATATTATGAACTAAATTTTAGAAATCAAAAATAAAATTCAACAATAATATGAACAAAATTGAAGTTTATTCTACAATCTCTTATAAAAATCACAAATACTTGCAAAAGAGATTAAGTTATGTTTTTGAAATTACTATATCAGGACAGTCAAGTCTCTCCATTTAGAATTTTGCATTAAGTACATCATATTTTACTTTAATAAAATCTTTATTTAAAAATAGTAAAAACGTTGTTAATACTATAAGATTCACAATTAAAATATCACTTTTAATACAGTTATATTATCATTAATACATAATTTTCTGCGCTTATAAACTAAAGTAATAAAAATTACGTTAAATAAATATAAAACAAAGCTAAATAAAAATTACGAAATATTTTATATTTTTTGTTATATTTATGGATTTATAGAAATAGAACAGTATTGCACTAAAAACTCGTTCTTATTCAAATGATTATTATATTAGAGAATATGGAAAAAGGATAAATTTTTTTTAAGTTAAAATTGAATAATAATCATAAAAAAATGATGCTTGAAACTCTTATATCTTTAAAGTATTTATTACGACCTTTTACTACGTCATTATAAAAACCCCTTCGATGAGGACGAAAAAGCCTAGATTTGGACAAACACAGAGTAAGTGCATTTTTCCAATATAGTGGTCACAAGAGTTCTTGATTAACTAAGTATATTGTTTAACACCCGAACTATCTGAATGTCAAAATAATCAATTATAATTAACATATTTTAGATTCAGTATTATGTACATGATTCATCTGAAAAATAAAGAGGGTTATTTTTTCTGAAGTCGCTATTTATCGTAGCGATTTTGGAGAGGTAAAAATGTGCGAGAGAGCCTTTTCTAATTGTTCTTTTTTTCATTCCAATCATTAGAAACGTCAGAATTTTTACTTCGCGCAAAGGATATTTTTCAGTTTTGTAACACGACGCAATGGAGTATTGATATAATATGGCTATGCGATAAAATTTTGATTTACCACTTGGTAAAAATACTTTAGAAATTTTTTAAAGAGGTTAAACGTTTTGAAGGATAACTGTATGAAAATATTGATTAATTCAGGGTATCATTAGTTATCCTGTTACTTAAATGACTGTTTCAATTCAAAATTTTGTGCACACGTTTGGGGTTAAAATCCATTTCAACTGTGTTTGCGTGCTGAGAAGAGAATTCATCGGTGATCTTATGCAACTTTTCTAATTTCAACCCTAAAGACAGTTTAAATTTTGTTTATCTTCTTTAAAATATCCATTTTATTTTCAGCATTTTATTAGGCTGCAAATAAATTTTTACCGTGTAAATCTGTTCCAAAAATCGCTCCATTGTGCCATGTTAGAACACTAAAAAATATCCTCCACGCGTAGTAAAATCCTGACGTTTCTAATGATCAAAAAGAAAAAAAAGGATAAATAGAAAAAACTCTTTTGCATGTTTTCCAAACACCCCAAAATTACTACAATAAATGGCGGCTTCAAAAAAATAACCCTCCTTACTTTTCAGATCAACCATATAACTAATTATTACTTTTTTAATATTATTATAAATATTATTAATATTTTTTTACCTAAATACTTACTCTTAATGTCGTCGAAAGTATAATTGACACCAAAATAATGGTAAATCTGTAAAATAGGAAAAAGAACTTAAATAAAAGAAAAATTTATCAAATATAATACTTTAATAATAAATATAACTAAAATGTATTAATATATTTTCTTAATTGCATGAAAAAATTATGGAGAGGGTTAATAATTAGGGATTATAATTTTGAAAAAACACAATATATTCGTAAATAATTTAAAAATATAAAATATGTATAGTATTGCAATAAAATTATGTATTTTTAGCAGATAGTGACATAATAACGTCATAATAAGACGTAACAAAATTAGTAGATTCTTATTTTCTAAAATGCCACTCATGATATTCATAATTTTTTTGTGTCTTGCTTTTAACAATTTTAACGAAAAAATGCATTTTTTTACTTTGTTCTTTATAAAATGAAAAATTATAATTTTCATACTGTAGTATTAATGGAAAATTATAGTTAATATAATTATGAAGAAAATTCATTTTTAGATTAATCGATCGGAAATTGTTTAAAAACCAGAAAACTTTTAAATGTATTACAAAATTTTTAATTTGGTCATTTTTTAATATTTAGAATTTTAATTTTGAGAAATTAAAGTCATTGATGTGCAGTTTATTTGTACGAAATGGTAGCCTGATCAGGTTATTAGTTTTCGAGTCATACCAATGTTAATTAAATTATGCAAAAATTTACGAAGTTATTTTGAGCTCACTTTACCAGACGACTTTAGCTTTTTTAACGATTTAAAAAAAATTAATTATAGCATATCAAATCGTTCATCTTACATTTTCTAAAAATCTTTTAAGTTCTCTAAAAAAAAATGTGGATAAATATTACCAAAGAAGGCCAAGTGCACGAGGAGTTTGAGAGAGTAAGAACCGGAGAATTGTAATATATAGTAATAGAACGAATTCCGCGCTAACTAACCCTTCATCTATTCTTCTCTCCATTCTTCATAAAATTGCGCTAAATATATATTAGGTATATTTAAATGAAAAAAAACTATTACATTTACTAACAATATAAATCTGAAAAATGATCTATAATATTTACAAAATCATAACAATGGCCCTGACGCCTATGCGGAAAATCAAGGTCGCTTGAACATTGAACATTGCGCATATCAATATAAAATTGGTTATGCAAAGCGCTGAATCTTGAATACATTTTTATGATAAATAAAGATAGTATAAAGATGAAATTTGTAGATGTACTCGATTTGAAAATAAAGAAATAAACAAGAGGTTAATCAAAACTTGTTATTACTATATAAGAAAGTAATTTTTTTAATATTCTAATAGTCAACAGGAAAAAAAATATACAAAAATTTTTTTAGAAATTTGATACTTAAACAATGACATTATGCATTATCCTTTAACAATTTATTTACATTGCATTGTAGAACTTTAAGAAAATGAAAATACAATCGTGTCAATATATCTGTGAGTATTATCACTCTCTTTTATATTGTTTTTCTTATAATCAATGTTCAGCGAATTACATATAATATAAAACATTTAAAAAGAAGAAAAAAAAAAAGAAAGAAAAAATTATTTTTAGGCCAGTGTTGAAACGGTACAATTTCAGTTTGTTGGTGCGTTGCAATAGATTCTCTGATGGAATTTCGTTAGGGTAACGTAAAAGGTAAAACCTTGAAGTGATGCAAAGGATATTGCGCTAAAAAAAGATATATAGACGTATATTCGATAAGAAGAGAGATTATCGAGCATAATTAATTGCTAATAAATGTTTTATGAAATATAGATTATAGGATAATATCGATTTTGTTTTAATTTTATAATTTAGCAAACATTTTTTGCTGTCACGATTGAATGACATGGGCATTATTTTATTAGTTAATTTATTCGATTTCATTAAATTACAATAATTTTATGTTTCTTCAGGAGTTAATTATAATGTATTCTTTATTTTACTATTTGATTTTAAAAATTTATAATCCTTTAACAATATAAAAACTAAGTTAATTTTAACTAATTAATTTGATTTAAATTTTATGATTATAAATCGCTAACGCAGAACGTCTATTGAAACATAATAAAATACTTATTAAAGGTTACTAATAAATTAATAAATTTATATTTTATTAATAAATAAATATTTTGTGTTATATAAATATAAATAAGCTGTAAATTCTATTAGGTAATTATAGTTACCATTCATAATAGATTTCTAATATTCAATGAATTATTTTATTTATATAAGCGTGTATCAATCCAAATTTACAAAAGAATACATAAGTATTTTAAATAATTATTAATAACAATAATTTTGTTGGTTTCTTAATAATATAAATTTGTTATTTTTATTCTTTCAACAAGAAGTCAATTGCACATTCATCCGCCCATTTATCCCGTTACCCAACGTCTCGTAGGAAGTTTTTTTCCGGTGCCTGCGTTCTTCTGTGTTCTTTTCGTTAGCTTTTACCGCAGCTCAAATACTGTCAGAGGAAGTGCGCTTGAAGTACTGATTCGAAGGATGGCTAAATGTTTTTTAACGCTTAAATCGTTTATTGAACTATGAATTCGATTCCTTATAAATTGAAAAATTGTACATGTATTTGTTCGAATAATTTAAATATAAATATTTCATTATTATTGATATAAATAATAAATAATTGACTACTGATATTAAAAACATTATTTTTATTAATTACATTTTTGGGGCTATAATAAAATATTTGGAATAAATATATTTTTAAATTGCTTTATTTTTAACTTCATTATAAATTGTATTTTATATTCGAATTGAAATGCTTTAATAACATATGTCTTAATATAAATACTGCATAAAATAATATCTATATTTTATATATATTATTAAGTAAAATATTAATTATTGAAACTCATTACACAGGAAAGAAGTAACTAGTTTAATTTATTAAAATTTTTATAAATAAAATCATTAATGTTTATATTCAAAAAGTGATGCTTGCTATTGTGCTTAAGAATTTTAAATCATATTTATTATTATAAACTTATCATTATTTTATTTCTATAATTTATAATAAATACATTATCTATGCAACATAAAATGCCGTTAAGATTTCTTTGCAATTATTTGTAAAAAAATGTTAATAAAAATTCAGATGAAAATTTTTCACTTGTTTAGATCATCTTATATCAATTTTGATATATATTTATACAAATTTCAAATTAATTAAACCATTTTTCATCTGATATTCAATAGATTAAAAGTAATTAGAAACACAGTATAAGCTTTTCAAATGCAAATATTAATTTTTTAATTGTGTTTACGAAAAACCATGATTTTAAAGTAACATTATTGAAAAACAATTAACATATAATGTTTAATAATTTATTTATTAAAGAAATTTTTGTTATAGTGAAATTTATTTTTAGTATATCATTTTAAATTAAAAATGATCATTTCATCTAAATATAATTTCTTTTAATTTATTTATATAAATTAAAATACATCTATATTTACATTTTAGTTTACCGAAATATAACGGATTAAGATGAAACCAATAATAAAAATAAAAAATATATTAATGCATAGCTAATAAAATAATTTATTTTAATGTACAAAGATTTAGTTCACTTTATAACATTTAATTTTGTAAACACTTGATACTTTTAATGAATATTTTAATAACATACATAATTATGTTTTTATTTTATACAATATATTCTATATTTTTTAATCCATTGGTATAATTTATTATTTATACAAAAATAAATAAATTTTTATTAAATTTTATAGAGCTAAGACTTTAATGCTTTTCAAGTTTAAATAATTTGTACAGTAAATTCCTATTAACATCATAACTGTGTATTCATTCGACTGATTACTCTATGTAATAAATTTAATTAAAAAAAAGTTTAAATTATATTTTTTAATATTTTAAATTATATTTTAAGTATCAACATTCTTTACTACATTTTTTTTTATATATGTTTAATTATCATTCATATATATTAGTGTCAACAAAAAAAAAAAAACGAAAAACGACAGTTTCAATGAATGACATTCTAAAAAATAAAATTCAAGAACAAAGAATTTAAAACCAGTAAAATATTATCAATATAGAATAAACATATTAATAAGGAGATTCAAAATTTTGGTAACATATAAATTAAATACAAATATTTGTTCGCTTAAAAGAATAAAGTATTTAAAAGAATAGTTGAAGATCACAGACCCGAGTTACCGTTGTAAGTACTATATACCTGATGTAAAGACAAGATTAGTGTAACACATTGTTCATAATAATTATTGCGGTGCAACGTGAAGCAGTGAAGTACATTTCTTTATGAAACAAGAAAACGGTGCATGCTTTTGTTAAAAAAAAAAAAAAAAATGAGAAAAGAGAACGATCGCGAGTTTCTCGGTAACTCGTTGTCGTTTCGTTGGAAAAATATAGCAGAACACAACATATTTTTGCTAACTTTATATTCTTTATTGATTATTTTATTTTTTATATTACTTGTGTTCTATATAAAATTAATATTTTACAAATTATTTTCACAAATCATAATTTGGGTTAAAACAATAATGTTTATTATTTCTAAATCTACTTTTTATATAATACGCTAAAATATTTTAGTTTTAAATAGTTAAATAGTTTATTTAAAAGAAAATAAATATAATTCAATTAACCAAAAAAAAATAAAACATGGATTTTTATTAGAATATATTTAACTCAAATAAAATTTATAAATAAATTTATAAATACATACTGTAATATAATTATGGAAAACTTATTATTTATAATTATGTTTATATTATGTTTATATAATTTCTTTTTTGTATACCTTATTAATTAAAATATCAACATTATCATATTTCTTAAATATGGTGAAAAATTTCTTATATCAGAAAACCTTAAATATACATGAATTAAGAACATAGTAATGATAAAATCTTTAAATATGTACGATACAAGTTGAGTTGAAATAGTTCATTAAAAGAAAAAAAATTATTTTATATACAAAACTTTATACACACAATTATATTTTGTACTTATCAATGGTAGTTATATAACTTTGTATAAGTTTGAAAAATACTCTATAAAAATCTAATGGCTTTGCAAAAAAGAAAAATCAAATTTATGTTATAAAAAGTCCATCAATAAAAGAAATAAATACCTGTAGAATAAGCTACTTTATATCAAACATTATATTAATTCACTGAAAAAGAACCGGTTAAATGGTGCTTAATTTAAGAGTTTAAAACATATACAATTTCCAGAGTAAAAAAATTTAATTTAACAAGCTATTTAACCATACAGCTTAATATCGATAAATATAGTCTATTTAAAATTGTTGAGAAAAATTTATTATCAAATAGAGCAGGTTTCTTCATATATTGTTAAAAATTAGAAAATATAACTGTGATTACTATGCTTAATATTAAGAGAAGCTGTCAGTAATTTTTATATAATTGATAAAAATTTTGTGAAAATTAAAAACAAATTGAGTGTAAGCAAAATCTAGAGCTTATATATATATAAGAGCATATGTATATATAAAGTCAAGTTTTATTTCAGTTGAGATAAATTTTCTAGTCTTTATGATTACGTTTTTAAAAACAATTATTGGACTCTTTAATGAGTTGTTGCATCATATAGAATACAATATTTTGTTATTGTATTAATTTTATATTTTAATATTATTCTGTTTTTAATTGCTTTTATGCTCAACTGATTCCATAAATGTGATAATAAGTTAGCATTTAGTCATTGGGTACAATAAATTCAATTGAAATAATTAGTAAAATCCTCTGCTTAATTTTGATATAATAAAAAGTTTAATAACATTTAAAAATTGCGGTAATGAAATATTAATAGTTTTCAATATTTCTTCAAATCTTAACGCTAAGTCTTCATTTCTTTCCTGTTAATTTATTAAAATGTATAATTCACACAATGTTTTTATTAGAGAAAAAGTGAATATTAAAAATTATATTTTAAATAATAATTAAAAAAAAAATAGAAAATATTAATATTCTTACACTTTATATTACATATATTTATTATATTATCAAATGTAACGTCAGAGAGTCGTGAACTTGCATACGGTGGGGAATGCCAGTTCTTAACTTTTATTAATTATGTGACGATACGATAAAAATCACTTATATATATAATGTGATTGATGGTTCAATACATTAAATAATGTACTGACAAAATATAAATTCTGAAAGCAATCTTTTGTGAAATATACGTTGAAATTTTCCACATAAATAATTTCCAAAGAAATACAAATTTTTATAATAAAGTAAAACATAAAAATTAAATAATCCTGTGTATTTTTTATTTATATATTTTAAATTAGAGCAGCGTAGTATGAGGCTACTAAACACCTGGCTACGTGCAACAGAATTTGTATATATTTGCTGTTGTTAAATGATCTAAAAATCGCCACGTGGCCCGTATATCAGCGCTCGTGTCCGTCTAAAAAGCGCAATACAAGTGCACCCTACCGGTGAATCTGTTAACTAATCGTGCAATATACAGACGTAAACAGACGTGCAGTTCGATCACGCATGAGGAGTTACTCAGGGTGTGTGAACGCACCAATTAAGGTATAGAAATACCAAATGCAATACAAAACGCAAACGTCCAGGAGAGAAGTTTTCGACATGAGTTTACGAATTGGTTCTCGATCATAATGAGAACAAATTGTCGAATTAAGAGAGAAGTCGACCAAAAAAACTCCTCGAATGCTAGAATAAGCAAAGTTGGCTAGCTATTAGCAAGTAGTTTGTTCCTCTTAGATCAGTAGTGACTGACTTCTCAATTGAGGCGTACACTAGTTGATAGGATGTAACATCAGGTATTCACATCAATACTTACGGATGGTCCATCACCTAGGTCTGTTAGAGAAACTACCTCCTTAATATGCTCACCTACTATTAGTATTTTAATCAACATCTATTTTAAAAGCAAGCAACGCAGAGACACGTCACACCGATAATATCTAAATTTATTTTATATGTTAAATCTAATAAACACATCTTAAATTAATACTAGCATAGTTCCTTTACTTCCCATAAAAATTCCCCTATACTGCGGAGTGGGGGGAGTGGGATTCACCGTTACATATACATTATCTGAATTCTTGATAACAAAATAGGATAACAAAATTTAATGAAAATATTTCTATTGAGTTAAATTGCAATAAGATGAAATTTATTAAAGAAAACATTGAGATGAAGATCCACAGATGAATATTTATCTATGTACATATTGCACAAAATAGTATATTGTATACTATATGTAACTTTTAAACTTTTTTATTAAGTTTTTTATCTATTATAGTAAAATTATAATAAATAAAAAATCATTAAAAATAAAAGTCAGAAATTTTGTTGTCTTAATTTTTGAACTGAACAGATGAAAATTAAAAAAATACCTTTGTTTCATCCGAAACTTTTGAGTTTTGCAGTTATCCATTATGTCCAAAAATGAAGTAAAGTATGCAGAAGGTTACAAAATAAAACAGTCTATTTAAAGATGTCATTTTACATTTTGTGTATTTAATAAATTTTGTTTTTATTATATAGAAATGAAACAATATTAATAGGCAAATGAAGAGCATAGTGAGAATATAAATATAAATTATTTTTTATTTTTATAAGTGATGTATATTTTTTGTCGATTCTTAACAACGATTGAAGTATAATTTTTTATTAATTCCTAAGATCTACTAGTTCAAAAAAATCAACGAGATCAAAATAATTGAAGAAATAAATAATATCTCAAAGTAAAATTGGTACTATGTAAAAAAAAAAAAAAAAACAATAAAGTTTCAACACGGAAAGTTCTGTTAGCAGATAATAACATATTGTATTTTTAGAATTTGAATTTTCAAATCAACTAACATGCTAAATCTTTTACAGAAGACTTTAGATAAACAATTGAGATTATTATTATTATATAATTTACAAATATAATTCAAAGCTTTTTTGTAGTAAAATAAAGTAAATTTATAATACGTTTATTTTGAATTGATAATTACGAAAGCTATTATTTTTTAAATATAATATTATTGTTAGTTAATACAATATTTTTACAAAAAAAAATTTGGCTTAATTTCTTAATTCATTTTAAGAAATTATTTTGTAATTTTACGTATTAGAGCTATAAAGGATATACTTCAAGCATATTTGGTATGCATATCCATTTATTTTTAATGTTATTAATGATTATTTTTTAATGATTAAATTGTTCTAGTACAAATGCAGAACGTAAAAACAAAGGTTTGTAAAAAAAAAAAAAAAAAAACAAAAAAAAAAAAAGATACGACAAGCTGTCTTTAAAAATTATCAATTTTTTCCTTTACAGTTTTATAAAAAAATGATGTATAAATCAAAATATTCACTAAAAGTATTAAAGTTGTGACCAATATAGTTGGAAAAATATTAATATTTTCTTATCGTATAATTTCTACTCATAATTCCTATTTTTAGTAATAATTTATTAAAAAATCATGCAAGTTATTCTTTAGTTATTTTATCATGCTATTTATGGTTTATAACTGTAATTTTATAATATGAGTAACCATTATATGAAGTAATTGTTAATTGGATTAAATATAAGTATTTGATATTTTATTCTAAATATTAAATATTTTTTTCATTTAGGGCAATAAGAATTTTAATAATATTTTATTAAGGGTATATATTAAGGGCATATACATTAAGAGTATAGATTAAAAACAATCACTATATTCTAATTTGTAGTATTTAAAATTATTTCAATGTAATTTTATTTTATTATTTTAATTGTAAAGAAAAATTATAACAAGAAAAAAAAGTAACTAAAATAACTAATAACTAAAGATGAAAAATTTTAAATTTATTATAAAGGAAAATTATGATTGATAATTTATTTATTATATGTAATATTTTTTTTATTTATCGTAAAGTGATAATAAAAAAAATTTTCTGAAGTGTGTAATATACGAATCGAGCAAAAAAACGCTTAGATTATTAACTGAATATTATAGCTGAATAATTTTATGGATATTAGAAAATCAAATGTATCAATTCTATGTGAACTTTAATAGTACATCCCAGTATTTCTTTAGAAATTCACGTGATGTAAGAAAAAGTTACTGTGCGAAATCCATGGTACAAAATTACTATAGCATCTTTCATGTATGCCAGTTGGTGATTTCAGCCTACAATCTTCTTTTATTTCTACTACAGTAACCGAATTAACATAAGCGGTGAACAGAGATATACTAGAAGAAGCAACAAAGAAGATAGCAAAGAGAAAAATGTAGAAAATGAGACCACGGAAGAGAATGTTTGGTCACGCTTCGCTACAAACAGTTGGTGGCATCGTAACGATACAAAACTAAAGACAATGAATCAACAAATAAGAGAACCTTAATTTTTTTTTTTTTTTCTTCTTTTTAACATTTCATTTATAAATTGTGATCAAATACAAAATTAATTTTTTCCTTTTATAAATGCACTTTAGTCTCTCAATATTTCTAAAATAATTGCAATTCAATTAAATATTAAACTTTAATAAAAATATGTAATTTAATTAAAAAACTTTTGAATAATAATATCTTGTGATAAAACTTGTATTAGATATACACATTATACAAACAAAATTTATTAAGAATACATTGGGTATCTCAATACTATATATAGATATATTACATTATTATTATTATTATTATTATTATTATTATTATTATTATTATTATTATTATTATTATTATTATTATTATTATTTTGGTTTTTGTTGTTGTTATACATACATTAAAGTAATACATACAATAGTTTAAAAATAACAAACTTTTCCACGAAGTTTGTAATATATATATTTGAATCGAGAAAATTTTAAGAAAGTATCTATTCATTAAATATATTCAAGGATTGCAAGGATTAAAAATTTTATAAATAAAATTAAAATTATATTTAACATAAATGTATAGAACAAAATTTTATTGGATTATTTTTGAACTATCTATATTATATATTTAATATTTATACAAAAAATACGTTATGAAGATAGAATATTTACTCTTACGAAATAGTATATTGAAAAATTAATTAGATAATTAATTACTCAAAATTAATTTCTTTGCGATGTTCAAACATAAAAAAAAAATTATAAATTGTTATTGATTTTAAGAGTTATTTATTACAACCATATTATTACATTTTTCCTATACAAATATTTACTTAAATGCTATCAACAAGTCAATTAAATTTGTTTAATTTGAATATTATGAATTGTTATTTTAAAACTATTCATTTTTATAAATTGATGCAAAAATTTTGACTTAAGTATCATACATGTAAGTAAAAAATTTATAATATTTTTTTATTAAACATTTTTATAAAGATACTATTCATTTTTTAAAAATAATCTTAAGATTTATTGACAAAATAAAATACAATAAATTGATTATACAAAAAAATAAAAAAAAAATATTTATTTACTAAAAAGTTTTGAATTACAACCAATAAATACTAGTATTAAATACTACATTAAATACTAGTAAAATACAAAATTAATTTTTATCACTTTAATACACGATGGCCATTCGATTATGTATGGGTGAAGTCAAATATTTGCCTACGGACTTGTTTTCTTTGTCGTAACTTTCTATCTATTATAACATAAGCTAATATTGAATTCAAAACAATATTGCAATTAGAAGTAATAGAAAATTAAGCTTGAATTTGCTTAAAAGTATTCACATTACTAATTTAAGTTTCAATACGTATACTTATATTAATAAGGTATTAACATAAATTATAGTATTATGGAAAATTTTGTTATACTATTAAAACTATTAAAATATTTGTAAAAGAAATTATCACATTAATATTAAATATATTAAAAATATGTAATATCTACAAGTTCAAAGTTGTTTTTATTTAGCATTAGTTTATAAAAGGTTAATCGATACATCTACATATTTTTCGATGTGTACGAAAAAATTTTAGTTAAAAATTGTTAGATTTAAAAAAAATTCATTATTGGTTATTGATAAGAGAATAATTCCAAATATAATTAAATTTCATTACTTATTTAATTCATTTAATACGATGATAAACTAATACATGTAAAAATGTTCATTTTAAGACCGACTAATAAATAATAAGCTAAAAAAAATGATAATAAATTTTTGTGGTATGAATATGCTTTCATTTATAAGTAATTTACCATACATCTTAAATTAATAGTAAATACTTCTCTGGTACAAATTATTATATAAATTAATATTTTTAAAATGTTTTCAATGCCTGTGGATAAAAAAACAGTATAATTGTTTATTTTTTAAAATTTAAGTTAGCTTCAATAACTTGAATATATTGGATACAAGTTAAAATAAAGGATCTGCAATGACTCGCATGTCTTTTCAGAATTTTATAAATTAAAATAATTTTAAGAACATCATACTCAATATTGGATTAACTTGAAAGTATAACTATAACCAATTCAGATATCAAAATAATTTGAATATGCAAAAATCTGTTTAAATGTATCCTTCAAAGCCGAAAAATTGCATAGATACACAAAGTTAATTTATGCTAATTTAAGAAAAGTAAAATATGGATCTTCCTTCACTGTAGTGAAATAGTAACTTTTAAATACTGATAGATTTTCTGTTATTATGAATAAACCATTACGGATAATGCATTTATTTAATTTAGATGCAAGTAAGAGAAAATTATATAATAGATAGTTTCTGCTATAAGTGTATAAATGAATTACTTTCTTAATAACTGCAACTTTTAAATGAAGGTGCTTGATCTGTAATAGAAGTTTTACTACGCTACATTTAAAATATTTATTTTAATATTATCTAATATTTATAATTATTAATAAGACGTGAGAATTATCGCGATGATTACGGTGTTTCATGTATCTTGAAAAGATATATCAGTATCATTTTAATTACTGACCGTATGTTACACCTGACTAACAGATAAATTTCTATAAACTGAATATGAAAAAGTTGTCACCACATAAGAATTACTATATCCATGTTCTGAAAAATAAATTGTCGATGAATATATGACTCAAAGTTTTTTTTTAATAATCCAATCTCCAGATGGTATTTGTGTCAGTAATTATAGAATTTATACTTATGATCAGATACTATTGTTTCTAATACATTATCAGGTTGTAAGTAGAAAAACTATTAACACTTGTATATTAAATTGTAAATGTATATAATTAACCTACGTTATGTAAATAGATAAAATAAAAAAAAATTAATGTTTTAAATATTCGAAAATTTTTGAAAATGATAAAGATTCGTCGAGTATAAATCTACCAAAACTCTGGGAATATTTGCAAAAAACCTCGAACAACCAATAGGCTTTTAATTAGCATGTGGTTTCATATATAAAGCTTTTATATACAAAGTGCCTGAAATAAAATAAATTTAAAAACAAATACATATAGGCATTTAATCTTTTTTATCAAAGTGAACCCTTCAATAGATCGATAGCTGTTCTATGAAATTTAACGGCAGATGACTAAGAAAAACTGTCAGAACCTTACTGAAGAGATTATTTTGATAATGGAAATGAAATGAATACATGTATTTATTATTAATTTTTTTTCCATATAGGAAGTTTTGACTAAGTATATATACTTAGTAATCGCCCCATATAAAAAGCAACATACTAACCAAGCGCTTTTTAGTTGTTTGAAGATTTTCATGCATGTTTGGAGATTCTTAGAGAATTTATATTCGAAAATTCCAGATCATTTTTAAAAATTGTCGAATAATTTATACATTTGTATAAAAACTAAAATTTTTTATTTTATGTATTATACATAGGTCATAGATGAATATGTATTCCAGAAATATGTAAAATATTTCAAAAAAAAAAAAAATAAAGATAATATCCACATTAACATCTTATTATTGTAGTATATGAATGATAAGTCAAAAAATATGGGAGATATTTTATCCACCTAAAATTATTGAAAGTAGTAGCTCTGTTAATTTATTTATTTTTGCAGATTTGAAACTGCAAAAAGATAAACTTATCACCATTTTTTATTCAAAATTCTATAAATTTGTGTTTTCTTCGGATGTCGTAAAAATATTTAGATAATTTATTGCTTATATTGATGAACTTCATTTTTAACGTCAATGTTTTTAACAAGATGAGCTTTTAAAAATTTTTTGATTACTTTTTATTATTTATCGTTGAATTAATACATTATCTTAAATTGATAATTTTTTTTTTTTATTCGAAATATTAATAAAGGTACTTACAAGCAGCAATTTATTTAAATTTAACTAATGCGGAAATATAAGCTAATAAATAGATTTAAAATTTATATTTAAGTGAAAAATTTGCTACTAAAGGAGAATTTCTGGATATTGATACTGTGTTTATATTAAATTTGCATTTGAATTAAATAAATTATGGATATTTCTTGTCAGTTTATATTACAAATTCATCTAAGAAACAGTTGGGAAAATTCTAATTATCATTCATCCGAAAATTATACGAAACTCTAGTTGATTAGAATTGCAATTTATCACATTCATTAACACATTTTTAATTAAATTTTGATATAGCCTTTTTGAGATAAAAGCTATAATATTCAAATTCTTCATTGGTTATAAATAAAAACTCGAGTTCTTAGTTATTACATGTTTTATATCGTTTTTAAATTTACTTATATAACTGTAATATACAACACTTGTAATTCAAGAAATTGAAATGCTTCTCAATTAATAGTTAATATATTAAAAATTGTTACTATAAAAACCTTAAAATCATTTAATTATTTATGTAATATGTATAATAATTAAATTGATTCGATAAAAAAATTTCTAACCCAACTTCAATCTCATTCTTTGAGTATCGTAAGATTGAATACCAAGATTCCATATTTCAAGGTATTTTCATAATAAAAATCCTTTAAAGTAAAGTAAGTAAAAGAATTTCCAACTTGTTATTTGCAATTATTCTTTATTTACAATCTCAAATTAAAAAAATTATTGTTTACAAGTACATACAATTTGCATTACTTCTTAATTTGTATAGGATTTAATTATATTTTTTATTATAAAATAATTAATTTAAATTAACAGACACTGAATCAATAAATCAGATTACTCTTCATTTCGATAAATATTTGAAATTAATATTAACCGACTTTACAAAGAGAAAATTTATAAATAAAATTTAATAATAACGAACTTCCTACTTGGAGTTTAGTGTCTTTTAAGGTATTAATTCTTCCTTTTATTATATAGATTCAACGCCTTAAAATGTAAAAATAAAATTTCAAAAATTAAAATACACAATTAAAAATGAAACATTTATCATTCTACATAATTTTCAAGTTTTTAAAAAAATATTACAAAATTAAAATTTTTAATTAAAGTCTGAGTTTGAATGAAATTTTCAGTGATTCATTAAATTTCATAAAATTCAAATACTTTTATGATTATTTCTGTTTTCAAGCGGACTTACTTTATTGTTAAATAAACTTGTGTAGCGGATTAAAGAAACTGCCGTTTTTAGTAGCTCTACCGAAGCGAGACGAGCGTGCGAAAAATGAATCATTTATTTTATTCATAATTGGTTAAAGATAATATAAAAAACAGGTAATCAACGAATAAAAAATAAATAAATATAATAGGGATATGGAAACAAAGTTAAGTAGAGATAATCAAATAACAGTGTAAAAAAATTAAAAACATTTGCAAATATAATAAATAATATATTTGATAATACTTAATTGAGATGAAAATTTAAAGTTATTTTTAGAATTAAATTATTTGATCATTTTTATTACTTACAACATCTTGAAATACAGATTTATCTTGATTTCATTTTCTTTCTCTTTCTGTTTCTCTCACTTTCAATCTCTCTCTCTCTCTCTCTCTCTCTCTCTCTCTCTCTCTCTCTCTCTTTCTCTCTCTCTATGTATGTATATCTTCTTTTCTATTTTATTTTTTATTTTTTCCCATTCTTCTATTTATTAAGTCATTTTTTCCTTAATTAAAAAATGTTTTAATCTCAATTATTAATTTTATATAATTATTATATATAATTTTAATGTATAATATATTTGAAAAAAGTAATACGATTTACAGACCAACCAGTTATTGTATTATTGTAACTCAGATTAATAAATATTCCGGATAATTTATGCAATATTATTTATAATAATATAATTCTAAATTAAATCATTCTTAAATAAATTTTAAATGATAAATTTATTGCGAAATTTCGTTACAATTTTATAAAAATAGTGAATCATTTATAAATATATATTTATAAGTCCTTGTATTTATATTTTATTTTTCTTATCATTTTTTATTGACTTTATTTATAAATAATATTATTATTTTTAAAAATTATTGATTTTTCGGAATTTAATGAATTCAATAACCAATATATTGATTATAAATGATGGCTATAAATCGATTTCACGCATACTTCATTCTTTTTAACTGTGAATTGTATAAGTTCCCACAGCGTAAAATCCGAGAACTTGATATATTCTTTTAACTAATAAAAACAAGAGAATAAATGTTCTAAATTATTTAATTTTAATTGTATTATTGTCTTTCGTAAATATTGTTAAATTATAAATTAAGATATAAAATCATATTGATCTTAAAATATTTATAGTAAAGTTTTAATTGTTACTACAATATACTGTTTATTATAATTTTATAATTTTCTATTTATGTAATCGGTATATTGTAAATAGACGTTACAGTAATTTTATGTTTTATGAATCCTGTACATATAAAAAATTGTAATGAAATAATTTCATGAAATTAACACTGTTATAGTGAAAGACAATCTTTTTTATTACATGCAAAATTGCATCATACATATTTCTTTCTCTTGAAGTTTATTGTAATGATTTCGAATTCCAGCACCTCCGCAAGTACGTTAACAGAAATTGGCATGCCTACAATTAATCAGACAAGTATAGGAGTTATGTACTTCCACTCGTGCTGCAGGGTGAGTGTATAACATTGCATGCGAGTCAATGAACTCGTGAAATGTAGAAAGATTGCATTGAATTTAAGGGCTTATATTTACACTTATCAAATATCATTAAAATCATATCGCAAATATAATAAATATGTATAATAATACAGTGTACAATTTATGAACAGTGATTTTATTAGATCAAACGCTTTCACGAATAAGATATTTAAAGATATTTAACAGAGTTTTAATTATCTAAGTAAATAAAATTCGGTGCCTTTAGTAGGAAACATAAATATGTTCGTATCTGTGTAATTATAATTGTAATTCAATTCAAATACAAAAAATTTCATTTTTTATGAGTTAAATTAAATTTATTAATAAAACTAATACTTTATATTTCATGTTTATTGCAAAAATCAAAATTTATACATAATTGTTGATTTTTACAAACGAATATTTAAAAATATAAGTTATGGATAATTCATACACAATAAAACTATTAAAGATAAAATTATACCACTAAAAGTTTATATACGTATAAGCTACAATTCATAAATTATTTTTTTTTTATTTTGAAAATGAATCTAACTATATCTTAAATACATTTTTATATTTTTTAAAAATTTTGGAAATAGCTTTCATACATGTGGTTTGGTTTTCAGAGAAAAAATTAGAATGAGCAGATAATGTTCGATATAAATCGTGTTTTACTTCAACTTGTTGTAATATTTTTTTTAATGTTAAAATAATAATGAGAAAACTAGATTGTAGCAATTTATTTTAATTTTTTTTTTTTAATCGATTAATTTTTGAAAATTAAAGAATATTTTCGATAATTTATTTGCACCCTTTAGAAAGAGAATTAATTTTTTTCTATAACACAAATTTGTTTTAATTCCTTCTTTTTATAAATCATTTACATATAAAATAAAATATAAATAAATTATTTCATAATTGATGATTACTAATTTAATTTATTAAAGTTGGTCTTTCTTTTACATTAAAAACTTTAAAAATTTATAGAGAACCTTTTTTATGTCTACATTATAATATTTAATAAGATATTAATTACTTTTAAGATTTATGAAACATTGATGTATCTATATATGGAAGAAATTTTGTCATGTTTTAATTAATTTTAAATAACAAAAATAAATAATTAAAATTAAATTATACAACATTAAATATTAACATTATTTGAATTCAATATAATTTTTATATATTTTATATATGAATTCTCTTTAATATCGTTAATATTGACTATAAGATTTTTTCAAAAACTGTGAATAGTAAATTTTACATAATGATTTTACTATGTAAAAAGTGTGTTGTGAATTATAACCTAATATTTTCAAATATGAATAATTTCGAAAAATGTGCTGCTAAAATCGATAAATAGAAAAATAGAAAAAAAAAATAAAAATGGCTCAAACTTATTTGAAAATATCATAACCAATTACTGTGAATCTATTTCAAACATTTAATAACTTGTTTATATTTTTATTTTGAAAGTCATTTTATGTTAGTTAATAAATTGTAAAGATAATTTTTAAAAGCTTATGAAAAATTTGTTTAAAGAGATTTCCTACTCATAAAGTAAGTTAAATAGGGAGAGCTTCTTCATAATCCGTCAATTTTAGTCTGATTAGTTTATAAATTATATATATAAAGTAAATCATATTTTGTAATATTTATTCATATAATTTAAAATATTTCTGATACTCAGACCATATTTTAGTGTTTTTTTAAAATTAAAATAGTTAAATGATACCGTTTTTTTTCAAACATCAGAATTTGTAATATTATTTAAATTTTTGACCAGAATTGTTGTAATATTATGTCAGTAACGTCGTAATGTTTTTTTATATAATCCAGTAATAATTATTTTTTGTATAATTTTTAATTTTTACCATTGAATATAATAACATGATATGTAGCAGATTTTTCTTATTTTCTTTTAATAATAATTTTGGTTAAAAATGGTAAATGAGTATATAGATTAAAATATAAAGAATTATATAAATAAAATACAATATACAATTAATTTTATTAATACTGATAGATAACAATTTTGTATAATTTTTAAAATTACATGATTAAATTGGTACATGTAGTTATATAGGTATGCATATAAATGTATAATATACATATTTAGAATCATTATTAATAATTTTTATTTTATTATATTTTTAATAATTTTTAAATAATTCATGATGGTTGAATTATCAATTTATTTTTATTGCTATTTATTTAAAAAAATTTTAGTTCCATAATAGTTAACAAGTTAAATTTAATAATTTAATTATTATTTAACAGAAACTAGTAACAATAAATAATAAAACTATTTTATCGCAAAATTTATTTTCGAAAGTTAACTTAAAAATATAGAATATAATAATTATAATTTTACTTGATCGATGATCTTGGTTTATTTTACGGATAAGATGAGTTGAGGATTTTTGAACGTCCAAAGTTGTATACTATTTTTTTATAATTTTTAAATATCTCGTGATGTTTAAAATGTAACATATATTTTTAATGCTAGATAATTTAGTATTGCTAATTGTTGTAACATATTAATAAAAGATAAATACAAAAAAATTTTTTTCAATACTTCAAGGAATTTAAAATTAATTCTATGTTCCGTTTAATATATATTTTTATTGAGTGAATTTAATTAAATTTAATTAAATGAATGTAATTGAATTTATAATTTAAAAATTACAAGAAGAAAAAAATACCAAGTAAATGTAAATATTATGTAACATCATATATATTAAATAAATAAATATACATAAAAAAAAACTGTCAAAAATTAACAAAATGTAAAAAATAAATTCATTAAAATAAAATACATCAAATTAATTGATTTAAATTTTTTTAAAACGTATATAAAATATGTTGTATATATTTACTAGCATATAAAATAAAAATTAATTAAAAATAATGATTGATAGTAAACTAAGATCATGTGTAAAATATTAATAATTCATAAAAAATAAATTTTAATAATATTCATAAATAAAATTTGTGTGATATATTTTATAAAAATCATGTATATTATAAAGTAATATTTTTTATTTAATTTCTAAATTAATATGCAAAACTCTATTTCATTGAAACGTTTTGTAAGTTTTTCACCACTTTATGGGATTAAGTATTCATTTTTTAATCAATTGCTGTTCTGTCAACCACTTAATCAGATAATTGCTTGTTAATTTGATTTTTTTTCGTATTGAATTAGATGAAGTTGATATTATATTTAATTAAACTATGTTTATTATTTAATATAATATTATACTTTTTATGTAGCTGCTTTTAAAGAAGTGCTCAAAAAGAAGAAATATAAATTATTAAAGTATTTTTACTCCAAACAAATGTTGGAATACCAAGGTATCTTCTTAGACATTTTTACGCCTAGAAATTTCTGATTTATGGTATGATTTTTTATGTTGGCCATCTAGAGGGAATATTCATTGAGATAAAAGATAAAATATTCGGATATAAGAAAAGGTTTGATTTGCGATAGAAAAAGTTATTTTTTTTTTAAGAAGAAAGACTTTCCCTTATGAAAGAAGAAGCTTTTTTTATCCGAATGACTAGATTGCTGGAGTAAAAATAAAACGCTTTTTAAAACAAGAAACTTTACTTTTTAATACGAGAGGCGATGCTTTCTTTTAGCTCATTTTTGGTGGATCTTTTTTGGGGAGAATTTTTCAATGTTCAGTTGTAGAATGGAGTAAAATATGAAAAAGTAAAACTGCTTTAAAACCGTATTACGAGAGAAAAAATAGAATGGATTGCAGTTGTATTGTGTTGTTGCTACATACCACTGCTACATATAGCATAAGGTGATACAAAAGCCCGTACTGACAAACTAATTACGTTAGTTTGCACACAGATTTTTAATATATCCTGAACTTTATTTATATTGTACTGCATATATAACTTTTATTCTTATATAGATTCTAAATTATAATATGTATATATAGTATTTATTATACCATATATAAACTATATTGTTAGTTAAAACAAACATTGTATATTAATCAGAAATTGTGCTTAATCATATATTTATTTTGATTCAAATTATTTATCGTTAGGCATAAGTTATTTAGAATTTATTGTATATTTGATTTTTCTTTAGTAATCATTTTAATTTATAAATTATTGTAATAGATTTTATAAATATATATAATTTAATAATTTGATATGTTGTTAGATTACTTACTCATTTATTTATTTTTATTTGATTGCTTAATGTAGTTTTTTAATTATTATTATTTGAAAAATAAAGAGTTTAGAAGTTAGTGTGTTTACATATTTAATAAATCTCGAATTATTATTCAATACATATACTCATAGCAGAATGATTTCGCAGCTAAAATTATACAAATTAATTTGAATTTATTTTAACATCTCATGCATAATAACAAAAATTTTTTTTATCTATACTCAATTTCCAAAACTGAATTATGTATATATTACTATTATTTTAGTATTATATTATTTATATAAGCATAATTATGAATAACGACAAAATTGAATTATTTTTAAAAATTTTTAACCAAATTATAAATCATTTCAACAATCTACAACAGTGATCTACACATTAAAAATTAATTTTTATTCTTTTTTATATTCTTTTATATATTTATATATATTTATATTTTTTTATATTTTATCCTTTTTTGTGTAAATATTTTACATATTGTTAAAAAAAATCGTTTTTCGAATTTCTATTCAATTTCTCATTAAAAATTTGTCTTTTCTGCCTGGAATTTTTTTTTTTCACATGTCTTTAATGAAAAAAAATCTTCTATCTTAAGAATTTATTTTCTTGTAAAACTTGGAAAAAAACAATCAACTTTAAAGGAAAATTATCAATAATTATTATGGTCAATTCTTGTGTAAATGATGACAAAAGAATAAAATACTTGATCGAAAAATTCTCAAACCTAATTACATCCCAAATCGAGAGTTGTGGATTATCTTAGATGCTTATATTTATAATTAATATCGATATCTTAAGATACTTAATTTTATTTATCATTCTATAATTCTCAAGCTACTTTTATTTCATAGAAAGAGTTAATAAAAAATGCTTATTGCATGTTTCTTACATAACTTTAAATTCAAAAAATCATTTGAGGTAACATGTTATTAACTAAAACTTATATAGAGTATAAGTTTTATTTTGATACTTCTCAAAAGATTTAAAAATAAATTATAATATATCATTCATTTATCATTCAATCTATTACCTATTTCATTATAGAAGTAAATATAAATATTTACTGCAAAAGATAATTAACTGGACAATCGTAAACACAAAAATTTGTTTACATTTACACCTTCATAAATTGAAATTGGTATTATTATATTTACTCGCTGGTGGCATTTATAGATACTAAAAAAAATCACAAGAATACGACTTAATAGACTTTAACACTTTATAGAATTATTATTGTTTAGCCAAAGAACAATACTAATTTTCCCAAGAAGAATGCGTATTACATATCGCCAAATTAGGAGATTATTTGTAAGTATAAAAAAATTTATATTGTAATTTAAAAATTACTTTTTAGCATTTCAAACATATTTTTCTTCAAATTATATTCTTAAAAACGAGCATCGTTCTAGCTTGAGTACAAATTATACGATTATGTTAAAATTTTACGTGAATATTGAAAACATTTTTTTTTGCATATTATATATTATACACTAGGATTTTTTGATTTTTAAAAAATTGTTAATTTAAAATGCAAATACGAGCAGTTTTTTTTTTCCATGAAAATAGAAAAAAATTTTTTTTTGAAAATAACCCTATTCTATGAATTTTTGATCTTTTAAAAAGATTCAAATTTATGGTGCGTAGAATTATATCTATTTTAATGTGAAGTAATTATTTTATTTTTTCACGAGTTCTTATGAATCTTTATAGTAACAAATATTTAGCAAAGATAAATTTAAGATCAACTTGATGG
The DNA here is from genome assembly GCA_018907245.1 of Eupristina koningsbergeri. Lineage (NCBI taxonomy): Eukaryota > Metazoa > Arthropoda > Insecta > Hymenoptera > Agaonidae > Eupristina > Eupristina koningsbergeri. The sequence continues at coordinate 125,542 of JACCHV010000081.1, forward strand.
ATCATTTATTTTTTATTCGGTATGATATTTTTATATGAAATAGTATAAAATGAGGAATAAAGTAGTTTCTTAGAATTTTAAAGCATTTGCTTGATTGGTAATTTTTTACAATTCTTGAAAAAGTGTGTCTTATTGGCTAGAGATTAGGAAATTTACCTAATACATTACCCCTTAATAAATGGGTCTACCAAGCAACTAGTAGTATTATGAATTTTCTTTATTTTAATTTGCATTGTTTCTTTGTTTGACGGCATTTGAAATAAGCATTAAAAATTATAGATCTTTAATACATTTTTTTTCTTCGATATTATCGTAAAAATCAAATTTTCATCTTAAAAGAAAAGAAAAAAAAATTAATATATGCACGTAATCGTAGCATAAAGACTATTTCTAACAAAGTTCGGTGCTCTCGGATGTATCTTTTATAGAGGCGTTATTGCACCGGACGAAGGTTTTCCGCGTTCCTAGTACTTCTCTCTAGAAGATTACTGGCTGTTAGCGTGCAACCGAACAAGCGGCAACAAACTGCTCGGTTTGTAGGTCTTCTTTGCGTTTAAAAAAAAACGATCGGAATGAAGTAGAGGAAGAACCGAGTAATGAAGAAGAAAGAAGTGAAGCGAGTCAGCAAGTTTTGCGAAGGAAAAAAATAAGAGGAGTTTAAAACAAAAAGACAACCTGCAGAAAAGTGTGAAGCGCTGGCTATAATAAACGAAGAGATGAAGTTCACAAAGCGGTTTTCTAGATCGCGAAAAGAGAACTATTAATGACAATCGTATACTTCTCGCTATCCTTGCGACAACTATCAATTATATATTCATGATAATTATAATCCCTGATAAGGAAAGAACTGTAGTATAAGAAGAGAAACCACAAGCACAGAAAAATTATGATAAGAATTTACTGTAACACTATTTTACTGAAAGCAATAATTAACCAATAATTATAGTGAATTCAGTTTTCTTCTTCATTTTTCTTTTATTCATAAAAGTGAACTAAAATAATAGAATGCTTTTAATCATATTTATCTAATAAAATTAGTTAGATTTATACATAGAATTAATTACAAATTTTATGAATTTTATAAATATTAATTATTAATTATATGTTAAAAAATTTTTTTTTTTTATTAATATTTTTTTTTATTTTTTAATTATTTTATTTTAATTATTTTTTTATAATTTTATACTAATTCAAAACTAATATTAATAATAATTAATTTAATATTTTTGAAAATTGGACAACTTTAATATAATATAGGTTGTTATAATATCGATAATATTAAAAATTTGTTCATAGTAAATGCAGTGTCACAATTATATTATAAAATTTTATAATAGTATATAATTCTTAAAAGAAAAATTAACACTAGAATGTTGAAAAGTTTAGAATTATTTATACCCTTTTTTATAATATTGCAGTTATTGAAAAATATTATTAATAAACGATTGAAAGTTATATATATATATATGTACATATAATATATCATATTAAATTTAATTCACTATACAATTCTTAAATAAATAGACTATTTTATAATACATAGACAAAAAATCAAAATATAGTTAAGTTTTTATATTGCATCGACAGTTATGTATGAATTAATTTATTATATTCATTAATTTTGCAAATATGTTAATAATTTTACTTTTGAAAAAATATTTTACTTAATTAATAATCATTTTGAGCCATATAAAATTTAGAAAAAATTTTTTTTAATTTATAATTTAATATTTAAGCAATAGAAAAAATTAATATCAATTAATACATAAGTAGTGTTTATTTACAACAGTTCTGATACAAAGAATTGAGTACAGTATTTTATTATAATTAGCAGAATTTAATTAGTTTAGATGATCAAACAAGACGAGATGAATAATTCTCGGGCTTAATACTAATGTTTTAAATCAAGAAAAAAGATTCAAAGTAGACTGTAAAATAATAAATATGTTCCGAGTAACCTTTTTTTCATAAATACATTAATATTAAAAATACTGTAAATGATTTTAAATATTTATAATTACATTAATCTATTATAAAAAATATTTTAAAAAAATAAAGAAATTAATTTATTAAAACAGAATTTTAATAATTAAAAGCAACTTACAGGTTTTTATTGAATTACAATACTGTAATTTTTATTTTTTATTATAAATTCATAAAATTACTGAAAACAATTTATTTTTTATTCTTTTTATACATTTTATTTAAAACTTTATAAATGTTTTTTATAGTTATTTATATGTATTTAAAAAAAAAATAAATTACTCTTTTTCTTTACGAATGTTTTTGAATATTTATAATTTTTAATTGAATAATGCAAAAAGTTATTTTAGTGGACATTATTTTAATTTATAAAAAATTAAAAACATAATGTATATAAACGTTTTTATCAGCATCACCTAACAAAATATAATTCGAGTAAACAGTACAAGTAAATCAATACCACAAGTTGTAAATAATAAAATGTTGTAACTAATTCAGCTAAAATTTAATTGTTTAAAGTATTTTTTTCAGCATTTTTTCTTTCTATAAGATCATAAAATGCTAAAGTACTCGAGTATATATATTATATATTATGTTATATATACAAATTTTATATATTTTTAATATTAATAAAACATGCTTATTAAGTATACAGTATTTAAGTTTTTTTTCTTTTATAATAATGATACGTAAAGCACAAAATTAAATCGACAAGATATTTGCAACAAAGTTTTACTATTTGATTATTTGTATTTTTCGATTAATACATGTGTCATTCATAGTTTATTCGACTCTATGTTTGGATAGATGAAAGTCAGATAGAGTTTTATACAGTATAAAGAATCGTTATGCATTAGTACTGATGCTCATCAATAAAGTGTGTACTACGCTAGAAAAATAAAGGTATATGTGATCACTCAACTTAATCCGATTCTTCCCATTATTCTATATTTTCAATAAGCTGTAACAACAGAATCATTAGAATGGTGTTAACTTTCGTGTCATTCATACTTTTATTGAATGATTATCATAAGTACAGTTTGTATTCGAGGTTATAATATGCAGCTTAAATAGGTCTTAAGACTGCAATTTACAGGTTTAAGAATGAACTATACATTTAAGTACATGCTTCAAAAGTGTTATATTCCTAAAAAATGATTGCATGGTGCTCAGCAAGATAGTATAATTGTTAAATAGAAAGTATTTATGATACATTAGGTATACCACCTACAGGAATTTTTGTTCGGTCAATATAAAATTACATTATACATTTTTGAGCCTAAGCTTGCGTACACCTTTTACCGGACGTAGTTGAAGTTACATATTCAGACCTTAATGTATGCTGTATATCAAAGGTGATTCTTTAAACATTGTTTATACATATATTATATTGTAGTAATGAACATATAAATTTATTAAGATGTCTCATTACGTATATAAAAAGAGGAGGAAAAGGAATTCCAGAAGTAAGATATCTACGCGTAAAATAAATTAAATTATTATTATATTACTGTAATAATTTTTATATGGCTCTAACGGATGTTTATTATTAAAGCTTAGACCAAAATACATTCTTTATCACATTGATTTTGGCATTTTTAATTCACCGTTCGTCGACGCAAATTGGCTTCATCGATGGCATTGAAAAGTGTTTGCGTAAACATGTCTGCAATGAGAGCAATAGGAGATAATCAAATGACTAAGATCATCATAATGATGCCGATAAAATGGTCCACCTTTGCCAATTATTTTACGAGCGCAGCCGATTTTACGATGAAACGTAGTTTCGCGGTTGCGGGTATCACCACCGAGGATGTTCGTTTACATGGCATCTACATTGGACCTACGCAACAACAATGAAGTGAAAGACTGCAATCGGCGTAGAATTAATAAAACCTATTTGGCTTGAACGTCTATCATTGATCATGTAAATGGTCGTCGATACGCAATAAACAACTTTATTTGAAAAAAATAGCTGAATTGGCCGACGCTGCACTAACGGGAGCAACGTTTGACCCTTCAACAAGTAACTGGTATCTAAGGAAATGTTAAACATTCAAATTACGTAACTAGTGGCATGACTGGAAGAATAATTTACCATTACGCTGAGAGATGAAGCGAGGAGCCTTCGCTAATGGTTGTATCGCTTGTGTCCTCGAGAGCAAGCGAATTTATTCTTACGCACGAGGATATGGCCCTACAGCCACTCACTGCTAAGAGTCGTTACGGTTGACCTGAAGCTAGTAATTATTGATACCATTCAAATTTTGGCAAGAAAGTTCATTAATGCAAACCACCCTACGTTTGATCAGTTAAATACTAATGTTAATCTCTGATCCAAGCCCAGCTCCACGTTGCCTCTTCATGTGATAGGCATAATGGAACTGGTTACTTGATTCCGGTAAACGAAATCTTCAATATCCAAATGTATGGCATGAAAGCATTGTTTTAAAATTTAAGAAAGATCGTAAGTTTAGTGGAAAGGTGTGCTTTTATAAAATCGTCAATTTATAAAATCTATGCTAACTTCGGCTTGTCGAGATAATCTCAATACTTAACATCTGTAAGAAAAATTATTTGATTTGGCGAAATACTGTGGATGGATGGAAACTTCGGGTTTTCTCACGCTAAAAAAAATTAACCGACTAACCCCACTAGCCCACTATGCGATTATATTTGTATTATTTGATGTTATACTTGTATACTTCTACACAATCCTTGTAAGAGCCAAAGGCCAGAATTCTGCCAGTGCTCAGAGAAATCGGACAGAGTCCTGCAAGCACTTTCAAACAGCAATAAATAATATTTTTTTTATATCTGTGCATTTATTTGAAGCGTTTCTTAAATGCAGTACCTCTCCTCAATTAATATTAAAGAAGAGTGGTGCCGAAAATATTTTCTCTTTCTTAAATCTGTATTATATATATATATATATATATATAGAGAGAGAGAGAGAGAAAACATATTGAAACCCTTATAAACCTTGGTTTTAATAACGCGTACATCGACGATAACTTGATAACATCAAAGAGTGAGGCTCATTATAAATAGAGAGTCGGTTACAAAAATTTAAAATATAAGTTTTAGATTACATATACTTAAAATCAATTAAATTAACAATTTTTTGTAAAAACATAAAATTTAGTATAAGAATATATTATAAAACTATATGTAAATGATGTATACAAAAATTAAATATCTATAACAAAAAATATAAAATAATAAAATATATATTAGTACACCATATCAATTAAACTAAAAGTAAGTGTTGTATTAATATCTTTTATATGTTTAAATTTTTAATTTTCTTCCGCAAAATTATCACCTTGTATGATTCAAAATAATCCTTTTAAAAATAACTTTTGCCTAGAATGATAGAATTGCTATCAAAAAAATTCGCTTCTGAACTGCTGATTATTAGGATGTACAAAAATGACAGCTAACTGTAAATAGGTCTAATGCTAATTAATGTTATTATCATGTAAAAATATATCAAAATAATTTAACACTCGTGTCTAATGATTTAAAGTAATCTTCCAATCTAGTATGAAGGATTAATCATGTAGATATGTACACACAATCAAGTATAATGCATATTAAAGAGGACAAAACTTTAGGGTTGCTGTCATTACAGAGAATAAGAAATACATTTAGCAAGTAAAAATAATTTAAATATTGAGTCCCACATTTCTTCATCTAATTTAAATTCAAAATTAATTTAATACAAACAATTCAATTGATATTTTATTATACAAATATGTAAAAATTATATTTAAAAAATAAAACGGTTAAAATATTGCACTACCAAAAAATAAAAGGGTGTTAAGTATTATTTATATGTGTTTACTTTATGTACAAAAAACATTATTAATTTAATTCAAAATTTTAAATACAAATATTATGAGATGAAAAGATATTAAGATAAAGTTCCATGTATATTAATTGTATTCATAATTGTATCAAATGTAAAAAAGGAAAGAAAAAAATTAATGATGAAGATAAGAAAATAAAATAAGAGAATCTCGACATGAGTCATAGAACATATATAAAAGTGAGAGGACTATTAGCATGCATTGTCTGCATGAAAGTATGGCCAGTGATCACTCGTACGAGATGAGAAAGTCAAGTCAACGACACATAAGTATATTCAAGCTCATGTTAGGTCAACGTACAGACACAATAATACTTATTGGATTTTATAGATTATTTGACAGCTATAACCATTTCAATTTCTAAATACCTGTAATATGGAAAAAAAAAATTAAAAATGACGATTTTCATGTAAATTAATTCATGAAATAATTGTATAATTTAATTAATTTATAATAAAGATTATGCAGAACATAAAAATGGATTAAAATTATTTGTTAAATTGTATCACTGACAAATATAAAACGTAACAAAATTTTAAATTAACCAAATAAGCAGTGTATATAAAAAAACAAGTTTTGATAAAATATAAAATGTTTTACAAAAATGAGATAAGTTGTTAATAAAATATAAGATAAAATATATCAACTTATTAATTTTTTAAACATAATTTAATATAATATTTTTAGATTAAAAAAATTAACTATTTTATTAATATAAGTTGAAAAAATTGTGAATATATGTATAAATTATTGTACTAACAACGTTTTGAAATAGGTTATAATTATTTATCTATTATATACATTAGTTATAAATATTTATCACCATTGGACCTTTATTTATTGTAAATAAAGATAAAAAATAAAATATAGAAAAATTTTCTTGCATATGCAATACAATATAATATATAATATGAATAAAATAATTATTTTATAAATTTTTTAAAATTGTTTATAAATGCACATTCTTATTTATTAATACTTAACTAATAAAAAAATTGAACGACTAAAGCAAAATTATATTGATTGCAATGAAAATTTATTAATGCATATTGTGTATGTGTGTGTATGTGTACATGTAACTTTTTTGACATAATACGTTTTTTATTTTCTAATAGAATTTATATATTTGTTTCTCAGTATTTATGGATTCTTCTAATTTATATGTACTTTATTTCTTCTCTCTCTTTCTCTCTCTCTCTCTCTATATATATCGAACCAATTACATCAATATATTTTTTAAATCATATTTTTATCCCATTTTATCCGTAAATTTTTGCATTAATTTATAATTGACGTGTAATGATTAACAAAATTTTATTTTGAAGAGAAAATACAAATATAAATGTAAATAAAAATATAAGGATTTCATTATCTACAATTCATGTCTGATATGATTTTTACAAGTCGGTGTGTAAATGGTAAAGCAATTTGTTGCAACTATAATTACTGACAGTTTCATATTTTTTCAAAATTTTATTTTAATACTAAATAATAAATATCAGAGATGAATAAATAAACTTTAACTGCATACATTAAAAATATGTTTACTTTTAAGGATATATATTTTACCCTTGAAATAAATTGATGTTGTGCCTAGCAAATTCAAAATGTTAGCAGACAAATAGTGCACAGAAGTTTCTTTAAAATTGTTAAAACTGCTCTATTATAATAAAAATATTGAAGAATTTTTACATTTGATAGAAAAATTATTAATTTGTTTTTAAATATTAAAGTCGAACTTTTTGAGCTTAAATAAAATTAAAGAAAAAAATTCAAATTTTGACAATTGCAGATGTATTTATTAAGTCTTGCTTGATTAAATATACATACTAAATATCACGTTACATCACGTTAATTGGTTCTCAGAGTAATTTTCTTTTTTTAAATAATGATCCGTGAAATAACAAACTGAGAAATTGCATTGATTTTTTCAATAATAAAAATTGTTTCTGCTTGTTTGTAAATAAAATACAGTGGTGTAGTAACAAATGTAAGATCAAAATACATGTTCAATGCAAGAAATTCAACTACAATTAATGAACTATTACTAATTTTATGAGTACAAAATAAGCCAGAAAATAGTTTTGGATAATTTATATATTATATTTTAACGAAAATATATGGGAATTCCAATTATTATACAATAAATTTAATTGATATCAAATTAATATTTAAACATAAATAACAATAATTTATTTAAGATGAATTATATAATACCGATTACAGAAAAATGTTTAAATTAACAAAATATCAAGTTTTGGTGTTGTATAGAATTTGAAATATTTTATCATATATAATAAAAAATTGGAAAAAAAGTTAATTTTATTTTTTTTATATAGTCAGTTAAAATCATAATATTAGAAAAACATGCGTATCTTATATAAGAATTCATTAATTTTATTTTGGTAATGACTATTCATCTAGGTTAAAAATAATTTTAATTATAATATATCAATCCTATTTAATTTTTATTGAAATGTTTTTTGATTCTGTTAATTGTTTTAAAATTAATGTAGAAAATCTCAAATGCATATAAATTATATTATATATTGTATATAAATGTGATTCTCTGAAGTATATATATCTATCACAATCTTGTATAAAATTAATTAATTAAAAAACATCAATTTATTTATAAGTAGTAATATAAATAATTATAAAAGCGATATAAATAATGAATCATGAATTTTTTTATTTCTTTCGAAGATATTAAAAGTAACAAATTTATAAGTTTTAAATATATATACATATATATATATATATAATTTTATATGAATATATATATATATATAATTTTATATAAATTTTATATTTGTATGTGACATTATTTTCCTGTAAAATTATATTATATAAATAAAGTTATATTACACCTATAAAATAAAAATATTTTAGAACCATAAAAAAAAGCGAGAAGAATTGAATAAAAATATAGATAACTATAAAATTAAATGAATAAAATGAATAAAAGAAAAAAACATTAAACCAAAAGTTACGCAAAGAAAATAATTCATAAATTTTTCATCAATTAAAATTAAAGCCTCAGAAAAAAGAAATTGTTGAAGAAATCAAAATGTCTAAATAAATAAAAATAATAATGGTAAATAGAGTATAAATATTCTTTAGAATAATAAGGAAGCTTTAAAGAAGTAAATATTTTGTAATAGGTTATAAAGAAGAGGAATCTTAATGTTACAAGGAAACAATATTTATTCCTAACTGAAGCACAGAATAGTATACTGTGATTAAAGATATTCTAGGAAAACTTACATCTCTAGTAGATAACAGCAAGGAAAGAAAGAGAATATAGAATTAAAAATATTCAAAAAGTATAATTCTTCTTTATAGAAGCACAATGTACGACATTAAAAAATAAAACAGTATTATTAATTATTAAAAATTTAGTCTAAAATGAAGACGTTTTATTAACGTTAATTTATAATAGTTCATAATAGGCAGAAAAGCAAGAATTACTGTGAAACTATTTAATAATACTGTACTCATAGCACTGACAAACAAATAAAATAAATATTCAGTTGTATAATGATTTATAAGCATAAATTATATAAAATATAATTTTTTAACAAAAATATAACCACAATACATTTGATAATGCAATTAGTAAAACATACTAAATAATATTTTTCTTTTACGTAAATCTTTTTAATATATGAATTGATAGGTTTTAATAGTCAATATTATCACCTTTATTGAACTGAATTTATATAATTTCAAATTTACCTTTAACTTTAATAAAATGTTATAAAAACTATAAATAAAAAAAAATTCAAATAATAATTATAATTGAAATTAAAATTTTTTTTATAAAATTAAAAATAAAATTAATCAAAAAGATTTAATATTATTTGTTCAAACAAACTATAAGTTTAAAATATATTAATTCAAAAATATATACAATATATAAATATACATGATATAAATTATTGACAATATATAATATTGTCTTAATTTGATTTTCTAAATTTTTTGAAATAGAAATAATATGTTAGTGTAATTTTTTGTTCAATTTTTTTTTTATATGAATTTTTTTAATCATAAAATGAAATTAGTTTTTTACATTTTTAAAATAATTGGAAAAAGGCGGTCAATGGTATGAACTGGATCGAGAAACGTAATATCTTCAAATTTTTATTATTTCTCTGTCACTTAAATATTTTCTCTAATAAGCATATACATTTGAATATTCTTTTACTTAAATTTTTACTATTAATTTCAGAATAAACTACAACATCTGTAAAATACAATTGATGTAGATTAAAAAAATCGGGAGGTATCAATTCCTTATTTTTCTTATTTTATTCAAAATATGTATATATATTGAAATAAGGTAAAATGTTAAAAATTGTAAGTTATTTTTCATTATGCAATTTCTACTTTCTTACTAACAATACTGAATTATAATATTTATTGTTGTAACGAGTATTGCAATGGTCTGTTCCCAAAACAATATTATAATTCAAAAGGACATTGAATATTCGGAAACATAACGGTAAGCCACACGAGGTTTTTCATGATAATGAGACAAATTTTTTCTAAATCGGACATCAATCCTTAAATTAACTAAAATCTTGAAGTTATGTAAAGAGGTATTTATTTCGTCCTGGAGGATAGTACTTTTGACTTATCATATTTAGTCTGACGTATTCGTGCGTCGGTATCGATAAATTGGATGCTTAGCCGTTAACCATTCACACTGTCACACATAATTGACACTGCGATATTTTCTGTTCACTAAATTTTTTTAATGATTCATAAAATCTATGGCTATAGCTTACTGCATTTTTGTCAAGTACCCAACTTCTGTAATCGTAATTGCAAAGATCGCCAAAGCTTTCGCGAGTCTTACAATTTTCCTATACCATATACATAAATTTAATAATATAAATAAAAAGTAAACTTTCTTTTGTATTTCTTTTTCGCTCTAATTTCCAAACATATTTTTTATTAATAATTTATTTATTAATAATTTCTTATAATTATTTATATATCCGTTATATTATTTCTCATAATTGTTTATTGTTATAATGTTAGTACCATTTTTTTAATTGATAATTCCATTTTCTTTTTATTATTCTGAATCATTTTCTGAATACTATATAAAAGTTACTAAATAATCTTTCTCATCTGATACAGCCCATAAATAGCAGTTTCTTACAATTGTTTATAATCCTAAATTGATTTTCTATATCTATTATAATTTACGTTAAATTAATCATGAAAATAATTGCAGACACAATTAAAATATAAATGCATATTAATTTATTGTCATTAAACAATTTACAAACATTATATTATTACAATCTATATTATTGTAAATATAATATAGATTGATATAACTGTAATTTTTTTTATGACAATAAATTATTATGTATATATTTTTGTATTCTCAATATTATTTATGAAATAAATTTTAACAAATTAAAAATTAAATATAGTCAACTAAAAAAATTTTTTAAATTTATATTTTTTAAAAATAGTATTATTTTCAAATAATTTATAAGAATTTAATTATTTATGTAAAATATAATTAACAGATTTCTACATATATTTTATATAATAAGTAAGCGTACGTATGTATGTAAATTGTTGCATTTATAATTTAATTTTTTTCCAAGTTTTTTAATTCAATATTTATGTAAATTAAAATTTGTTCACTTAAGATTTTTTTAATATTAAAATTAATACAATTTTGTTTTAAAAAATTTTTGAAAAACATAAAAAAAGTTAAATTATTCTTAAATATTTTATTTTTAATATTGAGTATTTTTAATTTAACAAATTAATATACAAAGATAGTTTGAATTTAAAGTAATGAAGTTTTTATGCGAAAATTTTCTAAGATTAAATTAACTATATGCATTATCGAATTTTTATTTTTTCATTGGGTTTTAAAAATATAATTATAGTACAACAGAATCTCTATATCACATTTTGTATTATGTGTTGATTATCTAAAAAATGTGACTAAAGGTGACTAAAAAGTGCGTAAAAGTTGATGAGGATTATGAAGAACATGAACTGAAGAATTAAATTATATTGTGATATAAATGAAATATACGCTAACCAACCCTTCATCCTTTATTCTTCCCACTAGCCCTATTGATACTTGGCCATTTTTTATTATCTTTAGTCGCAATTTTTAGATAATCTAACAGATTTTTACAAAATGTGAGATAGAGATTTTATTGTATTGTAATTATATTTTTAAATCCGCTGTAAAAATTTAATTAGATAATACATCGAGCTAATTATAACTTAGAAAATTTTGCTAAAAATAATAATCTGATAAAGCTCCATACAAATAAAGTGCGACATGTTACTTATATATTTATTTCATTGTCGCATTCAAGAACGATCTAGCACTAAAATTCTTCTCTTTACATTAATATGGATGTAATATTCAAAAATATATATAATCTTAATTTTGAAATAATTTCTAAGATAAACGAATCATATTAAAAAATATGAAAATGGATATTTAAAATTATTAATCACTTATATAATTAATAAAACAAAACAAAAAAAATATATAAATTTCAAATGAATGACTTAAATAAGGAAGCAATATAACACAAAACAAAAATTAAATGGTTAAAATTTAGATTCAGTTAAAATGCAAGAAATTTAATCTAAAAATAATTTAATATAATATAATGATTTGATTTAAAAAATATGTTATATTTTACTATATATTAAATATAGTAAATAAAAATTGATTTATTTTGATTTTATGATCTTAAAATATGTTTTTAGATTAAAAAAAAAAAAAAAATTTGAATGAAATAACATTATAAGACTTAATTTTAAATACAAAGTATTTTATTATAGTCATTAAGAATTCTTCGAAATAGTAGGTCAATAAAAATAAGTAGTGTAAAATTTTTCGTTATTATAGTAATCTAGGTTTAATTCAGACTTATTTTTACAAATTATGAATACAAATACTTTTTAATGAGTACAAGAATATTTCACTACAATTTCACAATAAAATAAATATTAATAAAATCAAGACTATATTTTATAATAACATAAAAACATCTAAGACCTATAAATGGTCTTAAAAATTTAGCATTTATTTTTTACTTTAATAATTATTCTAATACTTATATATAATCAATCAACAAAAAATTTGTGTAATAGTATACTGAATATTACAAATGAATTGTGCGTGCGCGTGCGTGCGTGTGTATCTGGGCAAAAAATAAAAAAAATTAAATTTTGATTTTTTTATGAATGTGTATATTTGTAATTTACATATGAAAGAACGTATGCTAATCAAATATTTAGAGCTAGTATTATGTAACATAAACATTTAAATTGCACCATAAACGTCAGGGTTTTGCAGTAAAATTATGAAATGGTCTAAAGTGTTCATCTTCACACAGAAGACCTGAAACTATGGTTCTTGAACTACAAGAAAAAGTTCACTTGCAATAGTACTGAATATATATCACGGACCATAAGAGAATCATCTAAATGAGAAAGTAAAGTAGTCGAGAATTTTACAGGAATGTTATATTGAAAGAGAAAGGGTAAAACTGCATTTTCCAAGGAATGCAACATCAGTAGAAAAAATGCGTAAGGAAGAGTGAGTAAGAAACAGAGAGGTGTTACTACAACGAATCGTTAAAACATAAGAAATCTTTGTTGCATGAGATCCACAGCGGAAACGGAAGCAACTGCTCCATTACCAACGGCATTTTCGCTACTGATGAGGTACTGTACTGCACTTGCACTTACATTGTCCCGAACAAATTTTTATACCTTCCTGCTTCCATCATTCTTCTTTCTTCTCATTATTACCTATATACTTGGAAGATTGTAATTCATTTTCAGTATTTCTATACTTTTATCCTGTTTAATAGATTTTGATTCTTTTAATCATTTATTTCCTTAAATTTTAAATAATATTTCAATGGATCCTTTAACAATACTCAATATACACGCATTTAGAACTATAAAATAAAAATCTCACGCATAAGATATAACATTAATAAAATATCGAAATTCATACTCTTATAATTATAATTAAATTTAAAGACTGAAATCAAATAAGAATTGGAATTTATTTTCAGATTGCGTATTTTTATAAAATACTAATTCATTATTAAATAACATACGTTTTAATATTACTTTAATACTAACAAGTGTAATATAATGCATCTTTTTTAATTTTTTTAAATGCGATAAACTAATATAAGAAATTATTGTTATATTTTATAATAAATAATATTATTATAAAAGTGTTTGAATACGTTTTAAGAATATTTTCTTTTTCATTTTTATTCTTACTTTCTTCATATTTTTCCTTGTTTTATTTTTATTTGTATTTTATTATCACTTGCAAATAGAAAAAAAGTACTCTGAAATTTAATATTTTGTATTTTTCGCATCTCTAAAGACAATAGCTCTTGGTCGCAGAACGATAAGATATTGCTTCTGTAGTCCATTGCGAATATCAGAGTGCGTTGAGTCAAGCAGCTCTTCTTTCGCTGGATCTACCTTTCGTCTCTTTCTCTGTCTCTCTCTCTCTCTCTCTCTCTCTCCTCTCTCTCTCTCTCTCTCTCTTCCTCCCTCTCCTCTCTCTCTCTCTCTCTCTCTCTCTTTCTCTTTCTCTTCATTATATCTGCCTTGAAACTTCTTGGTTGTGACTAGAAATTGCAGTAAGAGTTGATGGACCGGACAAAGTGCAACAGCAGCAGAAGCAGAACGATGAGAGAGAAACAAGATCCTTTAACCCTGAACGGAGCAATTTCGAAATTACTCTGTATGCTAGCGAATGTTGATGCCCTCAGATGTACAACCATATAAAATAAGTCTTCCGGTTACGGATCTGTTAGAAAATCAAGAAAACTATGCAGGAAGAAAGTTTCTAAGTGAGAGTGGTGACTTAAAAAAAAAATGATAGTTTTAAAAATTTCTTTTCCAAAATTAAATAAGCAATAAAACTGGATGTGTTCTATTTATGTATCTCGGAAGATTCATTTCGATAATGTTTTTCAGAAAAGATAAAAGAGATCAAAGTAATTTTAAAATATTTTACAATGATATTAATAAAATTTATTTACTGGATATATATATAGTGATTTTTAAATAATGAATTCAAAATTAAATTAAAATAACTTAAAATTGTAACAATATATAATATTGTAATTTATCAAAAATTTACATAGTATAATATTATAATCTATCAAAAATTTACATAATATTTTTTTTAAGCTTTCAATTTTATAGAATTATGTCATGAAGAAAAATATTTTGGAATTTTTGAAATATTTGCTTTATTTTGTCTTTAATAATTTATAATATTTTAACTAATACTTGGTGAAGTTTGAATTATATATATATATATTCACAAGTATAAAAATATAAATAAATGAATTTACTTTTTAAACGGCATAGTATATTGGATTAGTAGACGAAACAAAGGAAACTAATCACTAATTGGTCGTTCTGGCCTGAGTTATATGGTTGGATGATACACAAATTTTTGTATGGGTGAATATTTTTTATTACTGATAAGCCAATAAGTTATATTGTTATTATATTGTTATTATTACAGTATTATATAGTAATCAGAACTAATGTTATACAATACAATACATAGTAGATTTAATATTTAACGCAATGCATATCATTGATCATAAATATGTGTACTAATTGTTAATTACACATCTTATATTCTGAAAATAGAAAGTATTTTTTGATAACAGTACACAAAATCTATTAGAAAAAGAATAAATCAATTCTGTACAAATTTATCAATTAGTATTAAATTTTAATTTGTTCTTTATAAGTATAAAAATTTGTGATGCCTAAAAAGATAAGAGTTATATTCACCATCCTGTATAAGATTTTTACATGCTGTATACAACAAAATTTACAATGAATATTTTGCTTCAATCAATAAGATAATTAATATAATTTTAATAATTTACATAAAATTAAAAATATTATTTATTCTATTATTAAAATATATTTATATATACATAAAATAAATTTTTTTTAATTTTTTATAATTTTATAATTATAATAAATATTTGTTTATAATAATTTTATTAAATTTTTGTTAGGATTTAAAGGAGTAAATAATTAAAACTTTTAATTTAAAAAAAAAACGGTTTAAAAATTTCATTGAGCACTACCTTAATCAGCATGTTATTTTGTTCAAAACTGAATTACAAATAAATATGTTAACCATAAAATTAGAAAAAAATTAACAATTTTTTAATACTTTAAATAAAAATATTATTTATTTACAATATTTTGTTACTGGTATTTTAATATATAATAATGTGTAAAGAACGTTATATTGTAGACACTTGAATAATTTTTAAAATAACATAATTAATTCATAATAGTTCAATTTATAAAATACAAGTAAAAATTTTAATTAATATGAATTAATGAATAAAAATAAGAATATAACTGATTAGTGAATAAAAAATAAGTGATTGAAAAAATTTTTAGAGATCTAAACAATTATTATAATTAATACTTTATATAAGATATTCTACAATATATTTTATAATTAAACAAAAAAATAAAATATTTTTTCATAGTATAAAACAAAATATTTTATTAAATTTAAAAAACTTTAATTAATTGTTTAATTTTCATTTATACATTCATTAAATATATCACATAAAATATTTTTATACATACTTTTTTTCAAATATATCTATATCAATAATATGTTTTGTTCCTAGATTGTTATTAACAGAAAATTTTTGCTCAATTTATCAATAATTAGTCTCATTTAATTATTTAGAATATTTTTACATAATATATAGAAATATAGTATACACACACACGTTTGTGTATATTAAATATAATAAATTAATTTTAATTATTATCTTTAAGATAAATAACTTACATTATTAATAATTATTTCTTATTAATTATTATAATTGCATTATAAATATAAATAGACGAAAAATATTGAATATAAAAATTGATATTTATAATTATGTATAATATAAAATTCAAAAATTCAATATCTGTCGATTTTTACTTTTTACTCTTTATTTCTGTACATCTTTCTTAGTATTTCCTTATCTCATTAATTAATATCAAATATCAATTCCTATTGTGTAAAAATATAAAACATCTACAAAAATTATTTCAAATTAATGAAATAAAAATAATTATTTATGTATTAATAAATCAAATTAAGTAGTTGCAAATACTTAAGACAGTTATATTACAGTGCTTTCTTTATTTGTAATATTACAAATGAAAATTCTTTACTTATTTACAAATTATAATCAAGTATTAATAATGTAATCATTTTACTAGAAATAATAATTAGAGATTATATATACATATACAAGTATATTTGCTTGAATATATTTTGTTTTTTGTGATTTGCCAGTAGTTTTTTATGTAATTAATTTATTATTAATGTAAAATTTAATTTTTGGATTTAAAAAATATAAAATATATATAAACAATAATATCAGTGATAAATATTTATGCAAATGTAATTAAATCATACAATTTGAGCAAAAATTTGTAAATATTATATATTAAAAAATTGAAAATCTATTCAAAAGTTATACAGTTACAAAGAAAAATATATTTAATTTTATTTTTGCATAATTTTGCATGCAAATAAGATTATTAATTAAGTTAAAAACTGTAAATATTAAAATTACGAGATGAAAAAGTATTTGCATAATTTTACATAGTATTTTAATAGTTAAATTAATTTTATTCGTACTTATAAAAATAATACTGTAAACTCAATCGAGGTCTCTTTGAAAAAAAGATTTATATAAATTTTATTCTTATTGCCATCTGTATATTTATACATAAAAAATAACAGGACAACATCTGCCAGAGCCTGCTTGTAAATTTATAAGTGATTTTACATAATTAACATAATTTGTATCATAAAAAAAATCTAAAATCTCATGACAAATGTATATATACTTATTTTTATACGTATAGTTGGATTTAAAATAAAAATAGGTATTGTATTATTATATACACACTGAAAAGTACAGTTTTGTAACAGCAAAAGAAAAAAGCAGTTTAAATTAAGACGTTTCTGATCATCATAAATAAGTATATAAGACGTAAATTCATAAGAAAATAGCATGCAAAAATTTAACTCATTAATAAGAAATATAAGTTTCCTATTAAAAAATAAAAATTTTATAATGTTACTTGATAGAGAGATAGATAATAAACGTTAATTATAATTTATATTTATTTAAAATAACGTTGAATATTAAAATTAAAAAGTTGAAATCAAATCACAAAGTCATCCAGATAACATACACTTGCATTTAATGATTATTGCATACAGAATGGTTCTTTATTACTATTTTTGATGCTATTCTATTAAAAAAAAATTCCGTTGATTTAAGCGGTACATTTTTCTGCCATCGCGAATACAGCATGACGCCTTTTGTTTTATACCAACAGTAGCGGATATGCTTCAGAATTGGAACCTTTTCTACCTTGGTGTAAGAAAAATTCCTCCGTACACAATTCGCTACAATTGCTATTAAAAATGGATTTACTATAACTATTGATTGTGATTTCAGAATTTATTAATAATTGTAATTTGTGAATTAAAAAAAAAAGGAACAATAACGACATAATTATTGCGATATTTTTAGGGTACCACGCACTTTTATAGCTATTAATAATAAAATAGCATTAAAAAAAAATTTTTTTAATAATAGATATGTAATAAGAATTATTTCTTTAAAGTATAGAAAACGAAAACATGATCACAAAAATATATTAAAAATTGAAAACAATAAATTGTGTTTAATTTTAGCATTTATACAAATGAACCGCTGATTGTAATTAATATATATACAATCAGAAAAACAAAAGATTTGCTTCACTAAAAGCACAATTGTTGTTCATAATTTCGCAAATATTTTCTCTATTCATATCAAATCTTTAAAAAAATCAAACAATAAAAAAACATATTATTAAAACATCATATAGCAATAATATTTTTTTATGAATAATTTTTATTTTCCATGAATATTCTAATTTATCTATCATATAAAATAATGAGTTCTAAAATGAATTAACGATTATAATAATAATTTTCTGTTTTACTCTATTCATAAAATATAAAGTTTTTAAAGACTTATGTATAATCACTTTAGAAAATATTTCTAAAATATGAAAAAAAAATATGTACAATAACAAGATATAGTGAAATTAATACATTAATATGTTGGATCATATGTTTACAAATTACCAAATTGACTCAAGCGTTACAGCCCTTGTCTACATAATTTGCGAAATTTGGACAGGTAATTTTATATTAATTCTTTATTTCATGTTAATTATATTAAATTAATTTAATATTAATTAAATCTTTGTTTAATAAAGACCCGATAAGGGCGCTGAATTAGGCACCGAAACATTATATCAGTAGTACATAAAAAGTCTTTTTGTTTTATTTATCATTTTTATAAAAGTGGTTCTCCTCCCCCCTTCCACTCCTTGTGTAAATGGTGTACACACACACACAATATAAAAATATAGGGAAAATAAATTTCAACTTTTCTGAACAACAATTATAGCTGTGTTGGTTACTCTCGGTTTTCATAAAATTTTAAATTCAACTTCAGAAATCAACGGCATCATTTTATATATGTGAAATATAAAAGTAAGTCCATTACAATAAGCATGTAGTCCGCGTAATAGACGACGTATTCGTTTTACAAAATTTCATCTAGCGTCAAAATTTTATTATGAATGAAAATTTTGGATCTCCATTCCTTCCTTTTATAATTTAAAAACTTTAATAATCATTTTGACAAAATATAAAAGTAGTATTGTATTTTTTAATGATCCAACATGCGAATCAAATTAAAAAGAATTGCATGTATTTAAAATTTTCAAATTCTTGAAGTACTTAAATTCTGTTTAATAATATTCTATACAATAATTATAACATAAAAATTATACCAAAAAGTATATAATATAATTTATTATGTATAAATACACAACACATTAAAATTTATTTACTAATATTTCAAAGAATAAATATTTATATTAAGGTTTATTATGTCAAAGATCAAAAAAATAATAAATGATATATTATTGTTAAATAAGCTAAAGTTTTTTTTTCGTCCATTATTATTATTATTATTATTATTATTATTATTATTATTATTATTATTATTATTATTAAAGAATGTTAATAAAAAAATAATAATTTAAAGACATTAATTTCGAATACTGAAACAATAAATAAATTTACTTTATCAAAATAAGAGTAAAATTATCAAACTATAATTATAAAATTATAATATAATGAAAATATGAAACATTTTGGATACAACTAAAATTAATACTTATATATAATTCTAAAAAAATTATTATAATTTATGTTGTGCTATAAAAATATGCTATAATAAAAGCTAAATAATGTAATATAAATTAAATAAATCTAATTAATTAAATTTTAAAATATATATATATACCATAATAAATTAAAATCGATTATAGAAATATATAAGTTATTTTATAAGTGATTTATGTTTATTAATATTGAAAATTTTTATTTTTTATTAATAAATAAAGTATTTTTGAAAAATTATATTTTAGAAATTTATAATTTAGAAAAATAAAAGTAAAGATTCTATGTTAAGGAAAAATTATAGAATCTTTAGTTTTTCTTATTTTATGCAAAACTTTAATATGAAATAGACAATTATAATCATCGGATTGTAATAAAATAGAATATAAATTATGAAAAATGCAATCGATGGTCACTTGCTGTTTATTAGAAAAAAAAAATAATTGATTGTGATATTTTTTCTCAAATTATAACTAGTATAATTTCAGTATATGTTCTTAAAATACATATGTTCAATGATTTTGGCAGGTACTAAAATTAATTTAATTTTTTTTTAATTATCACAGTCACTATTACATTAATTTAAATTTTGTAGTTAATTTAAATTATAGAGGTAATACTTGATATGTACATGAAACTTTATAAGTTTATTTTTCATATTATTTATACCTTATGTTTCATTTATATATATTTTTGTATATCATTTGTCATTTCTTATGTGTTTCCTGAAAGTATCTTATTGAAAAGGGGAAAAAATAGACTTTTGCCTGTAATTGCGTAAAAACGACAATATACGTGCAAGACAACGTATCAGATTGAATCTTAGATTTTACAATTATTATTTTAAGTACAGATTGCATAATATTTCAATAATCAATTTTCTCAAACTGACAAACTTTCTTTAATTTTTTCTATGATTGTATATTATCGTCATATTAATTCAATCTTTATACAGAATTATATTTTGATAAATGTATTGCAAATATGAAATTATATACTTAAAAGTTTCGAAATTTGAATAAAATATTTTAATTTTTTATTTATTAAAATAAAATTTTTATTTATAATATTGCAATTCGTTTATATAAATATGAACACATATATTTTTTAAAATACGTAAAATTTTTATTTTTTTAAAATTAATTTACATTATTTGAATATTATAATATAATTAAGAAATCATCTTTATTTAAAAGAAAAGGCTATATTTCTATTTAAAAAAACTATGAGTTTTATAATAAATGAAATGTAAAATATAAAAATCTATCTCAAACATAATATTTAGTTAAATTTCCATTATTCACAATAATATTATGTATTGACAATAATTAAGTTGTACGTATTATATGTATCAAAATATAATAGAATCAAAGCATTTGTTATATTTTTTTATTGTTTAAAACACATTAATTTATTTGTTAGCAGATAAAATATTACATGTAATTTTTGTTCTATTAAAACTTATTTTTGTGATCTGTGTATTGCGTATGTTCGTGCGCATAGTGTCTGCTTGTTTGTAATACAGGTACGATAATCAGTATAAACGTATGATTATACGTTGTAATTACCAATTAATAATCTTTACAAGTACACAGATAGAATCTAATTTCCTTTTTCAAATAAAATTATTAAATAGATTTGGTAATTTGAGTTTCTAATACGAAATTACCAAAAAAGTTGCGTTCAGAGCTAGTTTAAACGGAAATAATTATATATTTCATAAATTTCAGGGAGTTACACATTATGCCAAATTACTAAATGTAAATATGTCATAACATAAATGGATGATGGTTCAGAATTATACATGACTTCATTAAATTAGTTATAATATTAATTATTATTTATTTGAATATAAATTATAAGATATTTCTAATTATTAATTATAAATATCAATAAAATTGTTAGTTTATTAGAACAGATGATTTTGTAGAGAAAAGAACGAATAAAAATATTGCTCAAATAAAAAAATAAATAATTCTAATATGACCATAATTATAAATTTTTTATTTTACAAAATTTAAAATTAATTTTATTATTTTGAGTAAATTTCATAAATATAATTATTATTTAAATTTTCAAAATACAATTAAGGAAAATTTAATAAATTTAATTTAAAGCAAATAATACTAATTTTAATTAATTTTTAACAAACTTATTTTTCTTTATAGTTTTTGGAAATTGTATTGATACTTATTATAAAAAATTAATATAAATCAAGATACAGTAATCGTAATATTTGAAATCTTTTAAACATATATTATACTGTATATTATGAATTAACTTTTTTAAATATAAAATAGTTTTTTAATTAAATTAATGTGATATTTCGTACTTATACCTGTTACTTTAATCTATTGTATATAATTAAAAAACTTAAGTATTATAATTTAACTAAAATGATAAGAAATATTAATATTATTGTAGTTATTTAGGGATTTATTTTAAAATAATTTAATATATTCGTGAAATACAAATATTAAAATTTTATTTATTTAAAAATACGAAAAAAATTATCAGAAATATTTATTAATATAACCATTTTTACTCTAAAAATTACATTTATTAATTATTTTATTTTAGAAACGAAACTGACGCCTTAAAATAAAAATTTTAAATAATAATTAATTTATTATTAAAATAGAATTTGTAAATTTTGTAATATTTTAAATAGTGGATTACACAATATGAAATAAAAATTAATGAATAATTCAATAATCAATAAACTGATAAATAATGAAAATATATATAATTTTATCTTTTTGATTAAAAATCGGTAGAATTTGTTTCAGATTTATACATTGTGAACGTAATAAAGTAAAAATACGCAAACTTACGACGTTAATATTTGACTCGTTTTTATATCTTCCATGATAGTGTTGATGCTGATTTAGTTTCACAAATTGATGTATGACAAATAATTGAACACAATTTTTTTTTTTTCTCTTAATCACAGTAGCACTGGTTATATTTTGTATTAAAATCCACGTATCTGTTCGCACTTATATAGCACAAGTCATACTGAAAGTATGAAAAAACAAATTTCGTTTGTAATTCGTCACTGGTGTTTTTTATTTGTTTAATAAAAATATAAATTATTTCTTTTTTTATTCTTAACTTTACGAGATTTAACTACTTTTTTCGTATTTTTGACTATTTAAAATTTTCTCCTGCATGTAATGAACATCAGATTATGGAACACAGTGGATTGTACAATTGACTGGGGTGCTGAATTGTTTCCAGGTACAAAGAAGGAAAGATAAAAAAGGAGCAAGAAAAGAAAATTACAAGATATAATTTTATTTTTACTATTTTACTACTACTTCTATTACAAGAAAGAAAAAGAGATAGGGTAATAGAAAAGAAAGCAAACGCAAGTAAAAAATATTTTGCTATTGATATATTTATACATGCATAAATGTATTTATATATGGGTATGCACGTGCGTGTATTTGTGTGTACACATGTACATGCTTGTATAAAAATAGAGGAAGACAATTAAAAAAAAAAAAAAAAAAAAGGAGAAATAGATAATGATGGAGATAAGCAGAGAAAAGAAGGGAAGTAGTGGCAGACAGGAACAACAGCAACCTCAAGGATGCTCACAGGATGGAGCACTTCGTCGTAATGACGTGGTCTAGGAGATGCCAGTCAGTTTTGTAATAAGTACTAGTAAAAAGTGAATTTTCCTGAGGTGGGGAAACATGCTTAGGGCCAATCCAAACCAGTGAGAGAGCTAACGCCATCGCATGACCAATCGTAAAGATCTGAGCCCTTCTCCTTATTTCTCTTCTTGTAGTACGAAAAGTTGTGGAGATGATTCTTAGTGAGTACCGCTTCCTTCCTTACTTTCAAGAACAACTTTATCCATCAGCTTTAACTTATCACACAAACTTTATTAGTCATCAGCATGTAAAATCGACGTAAACAATCCACGCAGTTGATTGTACATATTTGCATACGCGATTTTTTGATGAAAATTATTAGCTGATGACACTAGTAAAAGTCTTTCTTTTATTAAATTATTAGGAAATACTGTCAGAATTGTTGAATCAGTTCTCATGGAGCTGCATTCAAAATTAAGAATAATTATCCAAAGAAAACATTTTCATTTATTTTTATTCGGATTTTGAGTTTATAATGGATAATGATTATTTATATGTCTATTTTTGCTATATCATATATTCATATATATATTTCTTTTTAATGCATAAAATATTCAAAATATTGGAGAAGTATAGCAGACAATTTATTTTTAAAATATAATATTAAATATTTAGTCGAATATAGTAATAAACAAAATTTTTTTTAAATTTTGATTAAATAGAAATAATTTTGAAAATATTTTTTTTACTCAAATACATTTTTTTTTATTTAATAAAGATGTATTATTAATTAAGAATAATAGTAAACATAAAGATAATAAAACCCACAAAATTAAATATTTAATTTTATTAAATTATGTTTTAATTATTGTAAAATGGGTCGTATCAACATCAAGTTTTTTAACATCATAATATTTTAATATCATGATATTCAGATATAAAGAATATGTAGTTAAGTAATTAGAGTAAAAAAGATCGATACATGTAATGATAAACATTATATAATCGCATATAATCTTTATAAATAGAAATCTATAAGTTTTATTTGGTGAAAAAAATTATGTTTTTTAATTTTGAAAATTCTTAAAAAAGTGTTAAAATTTTTTTATTTTTAAAATTCTATGTATACGATATAAAAAACATACTTAAATATATATTCATTATTATATAAATTTAAAGAAAAGAATTAATATGTTATCTGGCGATGACTATTATTTGATAATTTTATTTAAGAATTTTAAATAGTTCTTGTATGAAAAATACAAATTCTAATTTTATTATTATATATATCTTCATTTTTTATTAAAACAATTTTTTGTTTAAATTAGTTTTCCATAAAAATATATTCAATAAATAAATTGAAGTATCTAGAGTAACTAAATAATATTTAAAAATTTGAAATTAATTTTATAAAATTTTTTAATAGGTAGAAGTTAATTTGTAAATACCATTAGTATTTCAGTTTCGTTGTAGTATATTTTTTCTTACTTATTTGTTATGGTCTGAAGGAATCAGAAATCATATCATATATATATACATGTATATGTATATGTTTATCAGATAATTTAAATTGTTATTAACCATATTAATATCCATTTAATTTAAGTACTGCATACGAGTAAAAAAAACAAATATTTTAAAATTTGACGACGTTTCCACATAATTTGCACGAGAACAATCTACGTATATTTTCTACCAAGGGCTGAAGAAGTCAGAAGAAATTCTGTCGAAACGTGACTGATGAAAACATAATTTGTTTACTTGTTACATCCATGACGAACCTAACCATGACATTTCAAAAAAAACATTCTTGCAATAATTAAAATTGAAAAAGACATACATACGTATAAAAAAACATAAATACAAATAAATAAATACATCTTTGTGATGATTTATTACACAATTTGCTGTTTAGATCGTATTTTAATTGAATTTTAGGTAAAATAAAAATAAAAATACAAGATCTTAATACTTGTCTGGAATTTTTCGATGAACTGTAATCATTCTTACCAGACTCTTTTTATTTATTTACAATAAATTATAAATGATTTTAAACAAAAACTCTTTTTAAATACGTAAACAAAATATAATTATTATTATTAAATAGAACAAATATTATTTTTGTTTTAATATAAAAAGTTATACATTTTGCATATTAATAAATTCCATGTTTACCATGAGAATAATTTTTATGTTTTTACTGATTCTAATTATGGATAAATACCAAGTCAAAATTCGTACTAACGTGTTATCATTTCAATAATTATATCAATTTATTGAACATTTGTTTATATATAATACAATACATTTAAATATTACGTATATTTTTGCTTATTAAGCGTATTATTGTATATATAACATTTCTGCGAACGTTGCTTTTGTAATAATAATTTTATAAATAATTTCTCTAACCATTATTATAGTATTATGCCAGTCAATATAATCGGAACATGTTTTTATAACTATTTATTTCTATTTAACACCAAGATTAATCCGGATAATTTATTTTATAAATTACAGTATTTTAGTTTTCTATTTTATCTTTATCTAAAGTGATGATATTAATTAATTTTTTCATAATTATTGGTATTGTATAAATACCAATAAAGGTATTAATTATTGGCTTGAGTTTTCACCACTTTACGATACCGCCATAATATTTTGGAAATATATTTTTCAAATCATAAATTTTAGAAATGTGCAAAAAATCGATTTTTTAAAAGTGCAAAGCTAGATAAGTCTATTATTAGTGTATTTAATAATAAATTTTTTCGGATAGTGATTAGAAATTAATATTTTTTAAAACTATATGGTGTGAGTGATTGTTGTGCTAGTTTGTGATAATTTTATTATTTTTATTGATCAATGTTGTTATTTATCTGTAAAAACTGAAGGAATAAAGAAGTCTATTGGAGTTCAAAAAAAAAAAAAAATTGTATGAACATGGTAGGATTAAATTCAAAAAATGTATTAATGAAAAGAAATTTGAGTATCTGAATAATTTTTAATGGAATTTCACAATTGCGTATGTGTATTAACGCGTTCCGTTAAATCCTCTAACTCACAAAGAATAGTTAATATAGAATTTACATCTCATGAGATGAGAATGTATCTGTTAGGACTATTTTTTAAATATTTTTTTGTACATATAATTTGAAAATTATATTATTTTATATTAATCTGCTTTGTTTATTGTACTATTATACAATAATATTTAATTGTCTATTTTAAATTTTAATATTTCATGACAAAATATATGTATATTTTCTTATATACATTAATAAAAATTTATATTTTAGACTTCATAATATTGTCTACATTAAACGTGATCATGCATATTTAATATTGACGAGAAAGATGTAATATCGATCGATGTAATCTCTAATAAATATATAATAGATTTGCAAGATAATAAAAATTCTTTCCTAACTTTTTTTAGTTTTAATTTTTCTATGATTTAATAATTTTATAGTGTGTAATTTATAACATTAGTAATGTTCTTACATGTTCAATGAAGTTTATTCTATAAAGTTTACGTATGTTGTGTAATTTGAATAACATTTTTATTCAATTGTAATCAAATATGTTAAAAAAAATATGTTAAAATAATTGAAATATATATTCAATTATTGAATTAACAATAATTTTTCTATTTATATATTTATAAGAAAATTATGTTAATTGATATAAAAATTAATATAGTAAATTAAGTAGTATTTTTTATATAAAAGAATAACAATAATAAAAACTATGTAGTAATATTATCAAAAACATGTTCATAAAAATATATTTTGAATGAAATTTTAAATATTAGTTAAATTTATAATTTGATTAATAATAATATATTTGTTACTATTAATCCAATTAAGAGAGCTTTTTGGTGATATAATATATCATCTCGAGAAAAATTGCTTCATACAGGTAATTTAAAACATAACTAAAAGTAAATTCACCGAAACTATTTAAAATATTTTTTCTAGTTTTATTAATTCAATTCATGATGGTGAATATAATATAAAATTATTCAAACTTCTAATACAATCGTTTCTTTATAAATAATTGAAAAGCTATAATTTTCATAAAAATATTTAACTAAGTTAAAACCAGATATTAAGAACATTTTTTGATTTATTTATTACTTTTAAAAATTATTATTATACATGCATATATGCATTATCATTGTCATTGCATATTATATATTATACATATTATATATACAAATACAATGATATGCAATAAGATTTCATATTAAAAAAAATTTCAAATTTAAGTAAAGCAATTTTTTATCAATAATTTCTGTAATAAATGTATTTTGATACGAAAAATACGATGTAGCTAACGTCCATTTTTCAGAACATAAATATTTTTTGTATTAATAAAAAATATCAATAATGAATAATATAATAAATTTTTAAATAATTTTAAAGCCAATTTTATTGTGTTACTTGTCATTTTTATCAAAATTAATTTATATAGGGATATTTTTTCATATCATTTTTACATTTTACAATAAAAAATACTAAAAACTTAGAATAATTAGTAAGAAAATTTATTTTAACAAAAGCTTAGTTTTTTCTTCTTAAACTGAAAAAAGTATAAAAATGAACTTTATTATTAGTATTTTATTTTTTTATTTTATGATTTGTAAAATTTTTTCACAGTGCATCATTGAAGTTTATTATTTCATTAATAATTCATCGTGAGTATATTATAAGTATTAATTCCAAGAAAAGTATATAAAGTGTATTTTCTAATCTTTAATCTATAACTCCTTTTTTAAATGTTTATCACATTTATTCTTAAAGTAAAAGTACCAACATGCACAGATGTATATAAAATTTCATCTATTAAACCCATTCGCTGTTTCAGATTAACAATTTAAAAAAATGTAATGATATTTTCTGTAGAAACTATTCAAGAATTATATATAAGGATATCGTATTATTAATTCCACGTTATTACAAACCAAGCAGTTTAACTAAAATATATCACAATTCTAATTTTCATTTTACATTTTTACTATAATTTAAAAATTTTCATATCTTATAGCACTATTAATAAATTGTTAATGTGAAACATATATGTATATATTACATTAATGAACAAAAACTAAGGTTATACATTAAATGCTAATGAATTATGTATAATAATGTAGTAAGATTATAGTTTCTTACTTTATTAAAATTAAATCTTATCATTAATAATGAAGCCGAATAAAAAATATATTAATTTTAAAATCGACACTCAATATGTTAACATTCCAAAGCATTAATTATTTATAATATTCTTTAATTATGAGTATGGAGTTTAACTATTTTAAAATGTACAAATTTATTTTTTTAGTATTATTAAAATTTATAATTTTAATACAATAAATTTTTTATTTTTTTATAATAAAAATTGAGTTACTTGATTATACAAGATATTATACTATTTACTTCACTGTAAATAACCGGAAAATGAAGATACTTGTTTTTTTTTTAGATTTATAATTTATGATTTTAATATATGTTATAAAAACTTACAATCTAATCAATAACGCAATTACACTGATTTAAAATAGCATAATAGTATTTTGATAAAAATTAAAAAATTATACTTTTATTATCTTCATAAAAGTACAGTTTGAATAAATTACAAGGCTAGATTATTAAGTTAAAAATTTAATTACCCATTTTTTGTTACATTTATTATTATTATTACGCTAACTTATTTACGTGTCGTTTATGGTTTGCTTTACATTTTTTAAATTTTATAGATTTAATAAAATATTTTAATTCCTTCTAGTATCATTTAATATGCTATTGTTATAAAAAGTTGTTTACTATCAGATTAAAATAAAAAATCAATTAAATAGATACATATTGGCTAAAAAAACATGTTAGAATTAAAGCTGAAGTGCTCTTATAAAATACATGTATTTTAAACGGAAAATATAAGATCGAATCAGATAGAATCTAATGCACCAGAATCCATTAATAGTAGTTTTGAACAGTCCGGTCGTGAATCGCCAAATATTTATTTTTACTGTATGAATCGTATAAAATTAATTTTTTCCTTTTATTTTATAGTTATTGCATTAATATATATATATCAAAATTTATTTATTTCTTATATTATGAACATTTAAAATTTTTGTCTGTAAATAAAATTTTTCACATTGCTTCCTCTCATTTAAAATATTTTTTATGTGTAAAAATAATAATCTGAATTACGTAAGTATAATCAATTTATGTTTAGATTTTTATAATTTAATATTAAATTATATTTAATAAGATATTATCTGTTTTATAATTAATTATATTTATTAAAGAGTGGTACTTATTAAAATTCACTTAAATTTATATCATTTATTAAATAAATGTTTATTATTTTAAAGATGTAAGTTATATTAATTTACTCATATATGAAAATCTTCATGTATGATTTCCTTGTGTAAGTACTAATGTGCGTTAGCAGGGTTACTGTTAAAAAATACTTAAATAGCGGATGTTTCATAAAATGTATATTAATTTAAGTTTGTGATCTATGATCGGCGAAAACTGACATTTTTGTTTGTAAAATATTGTAAATACACGCATATCTACTATCCAATAATTTTTATATTATTTTGATCCAACCTTTAAAATATTCCAGCACAACGAAGATATTCGTGTCGTCGAAGCAAGCTTTTCTGAAAGACTAACATTCATAATTTATGTATAACTAAATTGGAACTTTAGTCTGCAAATTAAACAATAATTTAACAGATTTAAATTATATTAGAATAACATTTACTGTTTAGTGAATATTGAAATTTTAAATGATGACCATGTTGTCGAGATATATACATGTATATGTAATACAAAATTGGGAATAACAATCTAGTTCACTTGGTCTTCAATAACTGCTGAACCTGTGTGTAATTTGAATGGCATTAATCGAAATTATACGAATACTTTTCTGATTATTTTAAACACTGTTAAATTTACTTAATCATAGGTACCTCCATAACCGTTTTTCAAGTCAATAGGAACCTACGTTTCCTTAATTTGTGTGTGCTGGGGTTTATTGGAAGTAAAGGATATGCATTTTTTTATGTTCTTATATTGAATTCATTATATTAAATGTAGAGCATTTTGTACTTATTCTAATTAGAGCTTTTCGGGTGTATATAATCTGACAGTGCAACACAAGGGTCTAGGTTTAAGCAAAGGCTTAATTATTAAATTGCCCTTAAGATTAATTTTATTTTCAAATGACTTAAAAAATTCATTCAAAAAAGTATTTGATATTCCATAATATAGTATGATTTCGAGATTATAGTAGAGACCTTTTGTTGTGTCACTCAGGTTCCGTTTTTCATTTTGGTCGACTCTTCCGCCGAGTGTAATTCTCTCCTACCATTTTACACCATTTTGCCGTAGTTTTTTTTATTACTGAACTGACGGTTCTCATATTAATCAAGGCGTAAAAGGGGACCTCTATTATTTTTTTTATGAAAAAGGGCCTATTTTCTTCTGTATTTTGTAATTATTATTGGTTTACATGTAAAGTTACGTCAAGTTCTAAAACCAAATGCAAAATGATAAATGAGTTGTTTATCGCTCAGGAAAGTAGATATCCGATTCTAAATACTTGCCTCTATTAATTTATTTATTGAAGAGAGAAGACTAATCGAGTGATAATTTCTAGAATTCGTAAGATCAATATTTAGTTTAGGTATTCATTCTATGCGCTTTTCCAGAGGCTGATTGATCGAAAGAGTTGCTTGTTTTAAATCTTCACATGCTGTTTTCTCATTAAGTGATAAAGAATAAGATATATAACTACTTACCGGACAGTTAGTTACCTTTTTTTTTTCGAAAATTTTGAATATAAATTTTTAGTATAATAACAATATTTCAAATAATACAAAATAATTATTTATAAAAAATGAATTATAAAAACAAATTTTAATACATAAAAGTAATAAGATATTAATAGAAATTAAATTAAAAATAAAGAATATAAAAAAAAATTTCGTAAGATTTAATTCATATATAATATAAAATAATATCGATACCAATAATTTTATACAAAATAATACTTTTATGTAAAATCAAGTTATACTTTCTTTAATCAATTTTTTTTTTTTATTTTTTTATTTTATATAACTATTCTATAAATAATAATTTAATAATAATACTTTAGTAGTATACTTAAACGATTATATTAAAAATTGCAATGGAAATATTATTTATTATAAATAAATAAGATGTTAGTACTATAGAAATTGAAGGTAAAAATAAAAACTAAAAATAAACTACGCTAACTTTGTTTAATTTGTTCTGTTAAATTTACAAATAAGATCAAATATAAATTTTTTAATTGCTTTCAAATTAACTAAACAATTGAGTTCTTATAAACTAAGATTTACTTACTTATCATTTTTTAAAGTGACAATTTTACACAAACCTTCAAATAATTTTTCATCAATCAAAAAACAAATTTGAATAATGTAAATAGCAAGAATTAATAAGTAATATATAAGAAGTCTATTTGTAGCGCATAATTTTTTTAACATATCGTCATCTGTTTAAAAAGAAAAAGTAATAAAAACATCAAAAATATTTTTAATATAATCAAATTATACAGAGAATAAACCATTGATTCAATAACCTGATGAATTCCATATACATTTTACATCAAGCAAAGCTTCATCTGCTTCAAAACTCAAATTTTTATACCAATTTTTGAAAAGCTGTACTGCAACCGGTATAACAAGGGCTAAGAAAACGATTATAAAACATTGTAATAGTTCTTATATTATTATTATAATTATTATAATCATACCAATCTTAAATGGACAATATCTTAGAATATTAGCTTTCATCGTAAACTGAAGTAAAATTTTAATATTTTTAAAAATAATAATTTTAAATATTTATTAAAACATCAGAATGAAATATTATATAAAATTCATTTTATTTTTAAAATTAAAAAAATTAATGACAAATAAAACTTACGTATTTTTACTCTTTTTTCTGTTTTGGAAAAATTAGACACTGGAAATCTAAAATAAATATGCAATATACATATATTAGAATTTTATAAAATATAAATTATATTCAAACATTATTTTTATATACACAGAGTTATTAAAATATAGTAGAGTGTTAATAATAAGTTATAAAAATATAAATTTAAAAAAAATGTTATTTATTATTTTATTAACTGCTGAAGAATGAAATAACTTTTTTTTAAAAATAATTATATATATAGAAATTCACTGATCTATGATTATTATTAGTATAACAATTAGTACTACTTTATTATGTTGTAGTGATCACTATTTTGACAGATTATAATCCCACTTTTGGATTACCATCTTTTTTTTCACGATATTGGATTTTTTTTTTTTGATACACGTTTCTCATCATATATCATTTGTAAAATTTTTGTAAAACAATCGTAAATAATTATAAATAAGTTTATTATTTTTTATAATTGTTTATATTCATGTCTCATTATTTTATTACTTTCATAAAATTATTATAATTTTTTGCATACAGTGATTATAACGTTTCATTTATAATTTTATATTTTTCTAATTCACAATTGACATTGACTTATCACTAAAAATAATTTCAAATTATTTTAACGAATTTTAATTTTAAACAGAATAAAATAATATCTTACTAATTTATTTTCTTATACAATAATAATTAAATTCTATTATATAATATTAACAATGGCTCAAGAATTTATAATCTATCTAAGTAATAAAATATGTATTTATTGAAAAATTATAATTTGATAATTTGTATATATCTATATAAATTTATAATTTTAGAAATTATAAAATAAAAAATTAAAAATTTTAATTAATAGCGCGAAGCTTTGAATTAATTTAGTTTAATTTACAACTTTTAATTTATAATTTATTTTTCACATAAAAAATTTTATTTTCAACTTTTTTTCGTCATCATTACAATTATTAATATTAATGCTCAGATGATCCACTGTTATATTCTACATAAGTTTAGTAAACTTTTCTTTAATGCTGATAAATTGATTACTTGAATTTGGAGTGATTTGAATTAGATATTAGAATAAAATAAAAAATATTCAGTTATTTCCGTTTTATCTCAAAAAAATTCATAAATAATATGAAATTGTTTACAAAAAAGAAAAAAAAAATGTTTTGAAAATGTGTACTTAATACCTTGAGGTTATAAACTTGCCAGACGACATAACTTCTTTACCAGAATTTTTACGAATGTAAGATTTAAAGTCGAACGAACGCTTTAACTTAATTTTTTTTAATTAATAACGAGTAAAATAATATTGATTTATATATTTTTTAATTGTTTTCATTCTGAACAACGTATTTAATAACCAAATGTGATATTTGCTTCATATAACACATAAATTGTTTCTCGAAAAATCGCTGATAATCGATAATTATTAGAAGATAAATTCTATTAATACGCATGGTTCCGCGTATTTATTTAAGCAATTAAATCATTGCTGACTATAATTTAACTATTAAAATAAAATTAAAATTAAATTAAAAATTTTTGTTTTTAGTTATATATTTATAATATTTCTTATTTAAAGAAAATTTAGATTTTGACATAATTAAATAATTTAATATAAAAATTAAAGTAAATTAAAATGAATAATTTATTTATATTTCTTATACTAAACATTTTTTAATACAAAATAAATGTTAAAAAAAATTAATCAATAATATTTATCTAAAAAATTTATTAAAAAATCAATAATAGTTATCAAAGGCTGTATTTTCAGAAATTCTTATATCTTTTTTTAAATCGTCATATTAACTATATTAATACAAAAAATCAAATTCGTATTACAGTTAATTTTATCGAACTGCGTAATCAAACTATGATAAATAAATATTTAGAATCAGTGAAGCAAATAGTAGAATTATTCTATATTTTCAATACGTTACTTGAAATGTTTTTTAAATGTTCTTTTCAAACTTAGTAATAAATTTGGTGCTTCATTTACCGATTAAGAGTAAATTATTTTGTTTTCTACAAATAACTTCATATTTTAAAAATTTTAAAAAATAAAAAATATATATATATATATTTTAATTTTATAATCACTCAATACATACGCGATAAATAACTATATTTGTATTATAATTGTTTAATTTTTATATTAAACAATTATAATACAAATATTTTTATAATTTTTATATTAAATTTTTATATCTATATAATGAAATGTATAAATCATTAAAGGAAAATTATTTACATACAGAATTTTCTAACAGTTTTGGTAATATTAATTTATTAATATAGTTGAAAAAAAATGTTTTAAGTCTATATGACTATTTTGTTATATTTTCAATTAGAGTAAAATAACTGAAAAGACAAATTAATTTTAAAAAATTTTAAAAAGTAATAGAGATATTTATTTTTTGTAAAAAATATATTCAAAGTTCTATTCTAGATGATCTGAAAAGTAAAAATACAAAATATTTATAATTTGAGAAATTTAAATCCATTCGCTTTTATCTTTTTATTATTAAGAATTTGAGACTAAGAAGGTCATTTTAAACTTTTATCTTTAAAAGAGAGAAATATATAATCATCCGATAACAATTGTAGTTGCTGTCCAAAGATCGATTTACATGTTATAGATCAATATCCATTTGTTCTGATTTTATTGCAAAAAGTTATAAAATAAAAAAAAACAGATTTTACTTATAAATAAAGCAATTGTAAAAGAAATTTTAATTAAAATATTGAAAAATATCCGCGACGATGAATATTTATGGATTTATTATTATCTTACTGAAATTGTTGACCTCCAATATTATGTTATCTGTTTTAAATTTAACAAAATTAGAGTTGAATGTGTAATTAACAAAACTGACTAAGCAAATGTCATTATAGTTTTAATTGAATACATGTAATGTAAAATTGGGTTATTAAGATTTATTGAAATTTATTAAAATAAATTAAACAAAAAAAAATTGCAAACAGGTGATAAATTATTATTAATAAATTATTATAGACTTTGTATAATGTATTACAATAATTATAAAATAAAATAGTATCCTCTAATTAATATACTAATGTAATGTAATGTAGTGCTGTGGAAAGAGGGATGTCAACCCGCACATTTAGGCTATACTTTTTCTGACACATATATCATTATACATAGTTCATCCACGAAGTATCGAGTTTTTTTTCATTTTGCTACTATTTGTCGTAGAAATTTGGGAGGCGTCTTACAATGTTGACGAACTCTTTTCTCATTTGTCCCTTTTTTTTGTTTTGTCGATAATTAGATGTGGCAGGATTTTACTTCACGACAGGGTGTTTTTCAAATTTTTGACATAGCGCGCTAAAGCGATTAGTGGAAAACCACTACGCGAGAATGAGAATGAGAATGAAGAAGAGAGATGTGCCCACTATTTATGTACATCGATGCTTTTTCCAATGTATATTTTATAATTTATTTGAATTTTATTGAAAAGAAATTATAATGCAGTGTTTATCTAAGAACATTACAGAGACAGAGACAGACAGAGAGAGAGCGTACGAGAACGAGTTAATTCACTGGTGAAAGAGAGAAACAGATGGATACGACATAGCTTCAGAGTGAGATAGAAAGAATGAGAATGAGTGGACGCGGGCGACAGCTTGTTAGATAGACGCGCCATTAAAATATAAACTTAATATTAATTGCAAATAAAGTATTATAACAAATTATTATTAAATCAATATATACATAACAAAATAAATGGATGCTTATATATATGTATGCATGTGTACTTATTGCGAAAAATAATTTATCAAACAATTACTTTTTAAATTTAATTTATTATTTGAAAAATAATAAAATATAATTTTTAATAAAATATTTAAAAAAATTATTGATAAATAAAAAGATTGTATGTGAAAAGAATGCAGTGTAAATAAATAAACTTTTAATTTAATAATTGATGTTTACAATTAAGATAATTGTTTTTTGTTTTATATAAATTTATAGCCTCTCTCAATATTATAAAGACAAATTATAATGTTATAATTTGATCACAGTGAAACGTGTGTAGCTAAAAACATTTAGTGTATTCATGAATACATGATAAATATATAAACACAATGTTACGTATGTGTTTTTCTCGAAAGAGCTGCTACAGCTGGAACGATCATCTTTCATTTTTGTTTATAAATTCATATTTTATTTTCTTCATTGATCATCCAAACATTCCCGCTGTCTTTTCTTATTTCCTCCATACTTCCAATAGGAATTTCCAATGGGTATCCATAACAGGAAGCACTTTCTTGTTACCGAATGCTGTGGAAACACTTTCCTATGCTACAATGCAATCTATCTCTACAAATTCATCTTTGATATGACTATGACCCGTGACTTTGTTGCTTTGGAGTACATACCAAGGTTGTTGCCTTTTGCCAATATATCTAAATGTTAACTACAGTAAAGAATCTCTTTTGAGTAGAGATTGATATTGTCTAAGATAAATAGCAATTCTAGTCAAAATTTTTAATTATGGCCTCTATTGCTACTTAGAATGGTTACCTAGAGTGAAAATAAACTCGTTAAAAACTTCCATCTCCCATGGTCTCATGCCAGTTTCGTGTTTGTTTTTAAATCCATCCATATACCAAAATATGCTTATTTTTGGAAGAACTTAAGTTGTATTATCCAATAGCTCTCTATTCCTATAAATCCTCCATCAATTTCATGTTGATATTGTGAACTATTTTAGATAAGATGGGATCTTCACTATAGAATGGATACCTCTTAGAAATTTCCTTTATTCATAGATACTTATAGTAGGCCTAATTATTATCTTATTTAGGGACTCATTCCAACTAGGATATCTATTAAAATATATTTTTTAGATGTATGTTAAATTGTGTTACTAGATAAATACTGAAACTCATTAAACTGAGCTGTACAAGCATTTTATCTATAAAAAAACCTTCAAAGAAAAAGACTTCTTAATAAGATATAAAACTACAAGGAAGAATCCTTCGTGGATGATAAAAAAAGTCATATAATCAGTCCTACAGTATAAAAAAATAATCAGAATCATTACAACTATCATATTAACAAGGAATCATATGAATACAGGTTATCTATTAAACAAGTTAAAAAGAATAAAAGTAGTATTAAGAATATTTTCGAGTACTCTCATATAGTAAGAAATGTTATCGAAGATACTATTATAACATACAATTTATTATTACAAATATAAAAAATATAAAATTTGGAGTTTAGAATGATGATAAAAAAATGAAACTAAGAACACATTCATCAATAATAAGGTAAATGTTCATTATTTTTCAAACTTCAATACAAAAATAGCAGATAATAGTTATACTGTCGGAAATAAACGTTCAAATTAGAATTTATCAAAACAACTAATTACCTTAGACAGTATAATACGAATACTAAAATAGCTTTAAAGCATTTATACATCACAACTAGATGTTATTTTTCCTGCATCACTGTACGAAATAGGATATATGCTACCTAGTATTTTTTTAAATCGAATTTTATTTTATGTATATTCGTATATTTGTAAAATATATTAAACATATTATCGGTATTCTTTAAATTTATCAATGAAATAAGATTTCTTTTAAAAATATTTTTATGCAAAATTTATATTAAAAAACATTATATTCAAGATATTATATTTAAAGAAATAATACACAAGATCAGGGGGTGAAGCTTTAAATGGGAGAAGTGGGAATAAAATTCACATGCCTACGACTCACGTAATATAGGAACCCTGTACTTATTTTATTATACAGTCCCGTATGTCTTGTATGTCGCTTTTCATAAGCAGGTCTTGATGAACAGGCACATATGTTAATTTTATTGTTTTCACAGTTCTTAAAACAGTCTTGCATTGTGAAATTAGTTTTTTTATATAATTGTGTTTATAAAGCGTTATATGTGAAGTGATTTATAAATATTCTAATAAAGATTTTTGCAAAGAATTATCTGAGAAGAAAATAAATAATTGTAAAAGTGATTAAGCTACGTATACACATTTTAATATATTTCAATATTTATATATAAAATTTTTGACACATTATTGTAATTATAATTTAATTTTAGATTATAATGTGTTTACATTTTTATTATATATACATTTAATATAAATATATGAACTATTACCATTTATTCTATTAAATTAATTTTATTTACATTAATAATTAATCATATTTTATGGAATTGTAATTTTTTAAAAAATTTATTTATAATTATTGTTTTATTAAAAAGAAATTATGTTTTTTTAATTATTATTGTATCTATTAAGTACATTACAGAATGTATTTTTTTTAATTCAAATTTATAATTTTACATAATAAATTTAATATTTTTTAGGCGTGCTATAAAATATAAAATCCATGGAAAAAATTGTGTATATAATATACATATAAATATATATCAACTAGAGATAAAAGAAAGTCCAATATGTTAAAAGACTTTATAAAATTTATCGCACAATTTTTTAGTGTATTAGGTTCTATTTACTTATAGTTAAAATATATATAATTTTTTTTCAATGGATTTTATAGCACGCCAAAAAAAATTTTTTTAATAATTCACATGCGCTCGCCAGAGGCTTTAGTAGAAATGTATAAGTGCGAGAGAGAAAATAGACTTTTTTAACAGCTATATTTGTGTCCTTTATTTAACACGAGGCTTACACTTCTCTTACTGGTGTTCTGTGCACAAGATTTTAATAAATTTAAGTAACTGAAATTAGTAGTAATTATATTCAATTTATTAATTGCCAAATTATATGTGATGAAAGTACGAAGGAAAATTGATAAATAAAGAATATACTGTTACAATTGATAGAATTATTTATATTAATATACATTAAAATAAGAATTAAATATAAAAAAATAAATAATATAAAGTATGAAACATAAATATGATTTTTATAAATATTTTTTTGAGCTAGCTTCTATAAATTTTGATACAAAATAATACAAAAAAAATTGATAAATATTTCAATAATAAAATAAAACTTTTATTATTATAACATAATATTTATAATACTTTCTCGAATATAATGAAATGTGTAATTATTTTGTATAACTGTTAACCAAAAGGGATACTTACGACAATTATAAACTACGGCTACAATAGCACATCACGTCAGCGTTTTATAGTTAATGCATATGATCACCGATGTAAACGCAAATACATACAATAAAAATACAACAAGTCTACTAAGAAAGAGAAAGAAGAGATTTACAAAATACTACAAAATATTACGTAAATTTATACAAATGGTTTCCTTTTGGCAAAAATTCATACTTTTTCGGCGTAAAAGGTTATAGCAACCTAGATGTATCTAGCTATACCGGAATTAAATTTACATTGGCGGTCATTCGCCGGCAGAGCTCGATCCTCCCCCCCTCCCTCTTATACGATCCCTTTCCCATTCCCTCTTACTGACTCTGAATAAATTTATTTTTTGTCAAAAATTATTCTATTTCTATGTTTTATTATAATTTGTATCTAATTGTTCTAATTTAAAACTGCAAAATTTAA
Organism: Eupristina koningsbergeri; assembly: GCA_018907245.1. Taxonomy (NCBI): domain Eukaryota; kingdom Metazoa; phylum Arthropoda; class Insecta; order Hymenoptera; family Agaonidae; genus Eupristina; species Eupristina koningsbergeri. The sequence continues at coordinate 165,912 of JACCHV010000081.1, forward strand.
AGCTTTTAAATTTTTTTTAATTTGACAATTTATTTCTTTATATTATACATAACTGTATAAAAATTAATTTTAAAATAAGCATTTCTGATAAAAATATTTAAGACATTTTTGTATATTCATGACTTTATTCTATGTTTTATATTTATATTATTATATTTTATATTATTTATTATTAAAATTAAGCAAAATTCTTAAGAAATTTTAACTCATTCAAGATAAATTTTAAATAAACTTTTTCGTAACATTTTATAAAGCTTTCTACAACATTCATTAAATAAAATAATAGAGTATTTGAACTTAATATATATTCATGTGTAAAAATTTTCTACACAAAAACATATGTTAAAGTTAAAAGAGATTAGGATTTAAAATACACAAAGAATAGTTTTGGTTACTCATTGTAAACTAATTAATTTAAAGCTTATGATATTATTTAATTTCTTTGTCAATGATTTCCGTGTAAAATATAATTGATTAATATTTTTAATTATTTTTTATGCATAATTTCGAAGTAAATCTGTTGAAGAAATATGTAACCTGGAATGTGGTCGACATTGGAAGTTTAAAAGAGCGGTTCTTGAACGATAACGGTGTCTCCCATAATTAAGTAAATTACGTAAATTACTTCGGATGCTTATCGTCTTGTGTCACGTGTTCAGTATACTTATATGCCTTGAAAATGATTAGTTTTTACAAAAAAATTTAAGAAATTTTTTTGTATCTCTTTACAATTGCATTTTTAGAAAAGAACAATTTTTTCAATAAATTAATTTTGTTTCATCTATTTACAATGAACCATGACATAGTATTTATTTATAACATATAAATTGACTGTATCCATATTAATCAATATTTAAAGTAACCTTTTATTTGATAATAATTAGAATTGAATAAATTGAAAAAAAATTTTCTTAACCAAAACTATTATTATTATTATTAATATTATTATATCTTATTTTATAGTAATCTTGTATTATTTAACACTTTTATATTATTTCTAAATACTGTTTATACAAATAATATACATGTCAAGTTTAAAAAAGTTTTAGTTTGAATAATATATTTTGAATAAAAAATGTAGGGGATATTTTATTTTTTTTTATTAAAAAAAAATTTTTGAAAAATTATTGAAAAGTAGCAGCGAACACCAATATATAACAGGATTTATTCATTTAGTTTATATAGCTAACTCGATTATGCGTTTCTTCTTGTATTATGAACTTATATTTTAGTGATATTGATTCAAGTAAGTTCAATGCTTGACTATCTACCTAAAGATAAGACTTAGTATCTAAAGTAGAATGTGCTCTAACGAGTTTATTTTTTACTGGAGATAATTATTACTACTCGTCATCGAATAGTAATGCCAAAGGAAGTATTAGAATTATGAGGAAATGTATAGCAATATCCTATAAAACAAGATAGTACATATGCACCTGTTTAGTATTATAAAAATAGTATTTCAAATGTTTGGTAAATTTAAATGAAATCAAAGTTTTTTTACTTTCAATTTTAATAAAGAAATATTATCGTTAAATATTGAAATATACATTGTGCTTATAAATACTATAATTTATTATTGTGATAATATTATTAATTCAATAACAAAGAATAAAATAAATAATACATTTAATAAATAATTTAGTGTTAATTTTTTATTAATGATAATTCATAGATTTATTTTATATTTTGTTTGTAAATTTTTGAACAGTAAATATTTAAATAAAAATTTAAAAAAGTAAATATATTTAGTAAATTGGAATAATATTTTGCCATATATTTATATAAAATTTATTTAAAATAAAATATAAAACAAATTTATTTTCTTTTGTTAATCTTATTTTCTTATTATGTGCATAAATAATTTTTTTATAAAACGAAAAATATTTTTCGTACTTAAAATATGATATAATATTTAATTACTGATTTAAAAGATAAATTTTAGGAAATTATATTTTCCCTTTCATTTATGTTAAGTATTCAAGGTCTTTTATCTTTAATTTAATGATATTAAGAAAATAAATCAAATTTATCTAGCCAGAACAAACACTTAACACAATTTTATAATACTCTCCACCAATTATAGGAATATGATTCGATAGTTTGAATCTAAAGAGGTGCAGGCTGAATAAAATACATACTTTATTTTTTATCAATATGCCATTGGATCTAACCTATATATTTTATTAATCAAACATGGAAGGTGCTTCTCATCAAATTTCACAATTACAGAAACATATTTCTTGAAAAATTACAAATAATTATTACTCCCGATATGACCGATCTTCTCGAAGTTGGCATATAAAACAATATATATATGGACCTGCAGTTAGTATCAATTAATAGAGATACATAGATATTTAATTTCAGAGAAAAATTCATTCAAAATTGAAAAGGACTGCCGTTTTGAATTATAAAATGCAGTGGTATACAGAAGCAAAATATATTTTTACATGGAGCGTTATTATATGTGATAGGGTTAAAAGACTTAAATACGTGTTACGTATTCTGAGAATATTGGAATAGTTATAAATACTTACATTATTTTATAATTATTCTCATATTTTACATTTTCTTACTCGAGTGCACTTTATTTCTTTATTTCTTTATTTTTACATAACACTATTATTTTTGTAAGCGTTACTCTTATATCCTTCATATATCATTGATTAATAATTTCTATAAATTTATTTTATAATTTCAAGTTAAGTTATATTTTTAAATGTACAGAAAGACGTATTTCATGAAGTAGATGACAAAAAATACATTTTTTATTATTCAAGTCATTTTTTAACTACGCATATCAGAGCTCTCACCATATTTTGTGCAGTAACTTTGTATCATTTTTAAAACGTTTTAGTCTTTGAAATATTTTTTTAGTTACATAGTAAAATTATGTGAACCTAACGTTTAAAAATTACTCTACTATGCTTTTTTCTGTAAAGCGTAATTATATATGTTTCAATTTACTTTTAGGAATATCAATTAACGACATTATATTTTACATTTTATCTTATCATAATCAATTTGTATATATATATATTAAAATTTTGAAAAATATGTATATATTTAGAAATACTACATACTATTAGCTATAAACTAAATCTAGTTTACGAATTATAATACTAATAAACATAAAAAGGAAAACAAACTTTAGAAGCTCGGCAATTTTAGTCGAATTATTTCAATTTTTGTTGAGTTTATGCGTCTTTCGATATAAGCTGAACTTGTGTATACTTTATTTCCTTCTTACCTCTTTGATACAAACTAATTTCTACATCCGCTATTGGTTGATAAGAAAAGCGTTGATGGACAACAAAAAATTCTAGAAAAGCATAGTTTTTTTAAGTATTCACTAATTGTGCTTTGATACAACTTATGCAGAGCATGTATTTTCATATTATCAAAATATTGTATGTTACAATTGAATAAATCAGAGAGTGTCTGAATTACAAATAAATTACAGGATTATTTATATGAATACATATATTTTTTATTTATTTTAGTCCCTAAATGTCTCTAATCCCCGATAATCATAATACCGAAATTGCTTATGTGGCTTTTAAAACTATCCAAAAATCATGTTTTTACAAATGGATAAAAATAAACGATGATTATAGTTTTTTCTGAATATTTTACACTTTTTTATATTTTAAAAATAAAGCATATATTATATAAAAGATTTATTCTCTTTTCCCTATTTATAAGATTGATGCCACTATCAATTTGTTCATCAATCATGAGATAAGAATTAAAATTTAATATTCTGTTTCAAATTGAGAATTTTTAATATAATGTTTTCATTATTGATTTTTTTTATTAATATTAACTTGTTTGGAATTTCTAATAATTTGTAAAATTCTCCATCACATGGAAATTGTTATTGATTGCTGTATTTATTAAATATGCTGAAAATAAGATTTATTTTTATTTTATTGATTCACATAATTTATTTTGCACAATAAAGTGAACAATAATTTGTTCTTGCTCTATTTTTTACTATTAAGAAAATCGATTTCTAGATCATCGATCAATACATATTTAAATAACCTTACAATAAAAAAAAAAGAAAATAGCGGTTTCTTAAATTTGTTAGTATATAATACTGTTCATGATAAACATAAAATATGCATTATTAAATGTAAATTCATTATATATTCTTTTTTAAAATGTTTATTATTAATACAAGTATTAATAATACTTTCTATGCATTGCATTTTTTTTAATAAAATCTATTAATACTGAAGTACTAGTGAAAAAATTTTTTAATAACATATTCTAATAAATCACATATTTATTCACAAATTAATCTTTAAAATGTTGTGAAGATATATTATATAATTATTTGCAATTTATTGCTCAATAAAGTCTGGAGTTATTTATTTAATTTTTTAGTATACACATTTGATGTATATTAGTAGTTTTATAGAAAGGAAACTTAATAATATTAGAAAATGATGAAAAGACAAAAACGAAAATTAAAAAAATTAGGATATTTCTATTGTTTTATATAAAATTAATTATAAAGACTATTCTGCAACAGAAATAAATGGAACAAAAAGAGTTTTTAAAAAAAAATTCTAAGCATAAAAAATTTGAAATAATTGTACTATAATATAATAGTTAAAATATTCAAAAGTATTCGCTCGAAAAAAACAGTCATATAGATTGAAACGGAACAATATTTTAGATCTAAAAACATAAAAAATAAACAAAGACAAATTACGAAAACACTTAATGTATGAATTAATCGTAATAATATTAAAAAAAATAAAAATAAAAGGAAATATAAATATTTGAAGCAAATTCTTGTCATTAAAAATATATACTGTTCCAGATGATTTTATGTATTCACGCAATATTTATATTTAGTTACAGTTAAAATTAAATTTATCATCATAAAAAATATGGTTTTTCATTAATTACCAATATTAATATGTATTACGCTTTGATAACTTTAATTATAACTTTATTTTTGTTTTTTGAGAATTATTCGTTCTGTTGATATTGACCCACATATTCGGAAATAAGTATCGATAAATGATGAAATACGACGACGAACTGCGAATTAAGCCTAAAAGTGGGGATACGATCGGAGGACCCGAAAGGTTAGCGATTTGTTATAATAAATAGAGTTAAGACGAAGTAGGAGGATTCTTGATTCTTTAGATTAGAGCATTGTTGATACAATTATTATTGGAATTCTTTGGAAGAGGAGGGGTTAGAACGTGAAGAATTAATATTGGAAGTTTGATTCCGGCTAGTCGAATTAACAATGCGTTACTTGTTTTTCAATCAACTGAGATCACGATTATAATTGTAATTTTGGAAGCAAGGTTGAGAAATCATTGTATCACCAACTACAGTTGCATATTTAAAATATCTCTCTTTCGATTTATTAAATATAAATCGGTACTTAATGCGACTAATTATTGTTCATTTTTATATATATATATTCGTTTCTTACGAAGGTGAAAACGATTTCACCACTTCAGCTATGACAGAAAATAACCTGTTAATTAAATAAATAAATAATAAATAAATATTAATATATATGAATAAATAATATATACGCGAGAAAAATAAGATCGTAACAGGTGCCAACGAAATGTTTTTTTAGTAACTTTTAACTTACATCCATTTCCAGTCTTATTTCCATCCTTCTTTATGATTATTTAACAAATTAAATCGCAATAAATTATATTAATATTATTTATTAATTCAATTCTTTAATTATTAATTTAAAAGTAAATAGGATAAAGTTTAGATTTAATTGAAAGCAAATATAGTATCTTTCAAATCTAATTAAATAATTGTTTTGTTTGATCAATAAAGAACAAAGAATTTTTTCCAAAATATTATCTGGTTTTAAACTTATTATTTCATTTTTATTCAAAAGATCTTTACAAAATTAATATAATGATATAGTTATTCATGTTTTTTTACTTGGTAACTTTAATTTTTTATTTTTTTATTAAAACGTAAAATTATGTTTCAATTGTGTAAATTAAATATAATTTACTAATATTTATACGTCAATTTTAGATTATTATCAAATATATGCGAGGCTAAAAATTAACTGATAAATTTTGACTAGGTAATCTACGATGCTATTTTGAAATTCAAAAACAATTCAATAATATTTGTTTTTTGAACGAAAATTGAAGTATTGATTTTTATTTATTTCATAGAATTTTTATATTTAAACACTTGTATAATTGTACATTATAATGCATTGTTTATTCTAGTATATAATAATATATTTCATTTATTAATAATTTTACCACTAATCCTTTTTAATTACATGAATTTGAATCAAACAATAGGCTTTGATAATAAAAATAGTTACACATTATAGAAGTTACTTCAGTTTCTAGATAATACCTTAATTTTATTTGCATAAATTACTCATTTTTAGCATAGTATATACGTTTAAAGATTATATTCATCTGAATAAAATAAATCTAAATTATTAATTAAAATTGTTTTATTATATACCTTTAACATTTTATTTTAGTTAGGCAAATAAAATTTGGTATTCAATGCATTTATATGTAATTAAACTGTGTTAAGAAATGTAATTGGTTTCAAAAACTAACAATTATAAATCATTATTGTTGATGGTACTTTCTCTTTCCTCCTATGTCTCTCTCTGTAACAAGTAAAAAAAGCTCTGCCTGCTCTCGGATTCCCCACCCAGAGAATTTCAACTTATCTCTATGTGAATTTCGTTTCCTCTCCATCTAGAAAAAATCAATTCCGCATGCCTTAAGTAAGATACTCACTACTAACTAAGCTACTAACGCATGCCTTAAGTAAGGCATTAAGCTACTAACCTCACGAACTATCATCCTATCTCCTTCCTATACTTTGTATTCGAAGCCCTGGAGTTGCTAATACATAAGAATCTATCATGTTATCTTGATACTCAGATGTTTTTAGACCCTCTCCAAACTGGATTTCGTATTGAACACACAGAATATACTACTTAATCTGATTGACAACGTTAGGCATAGGATCGACTAGAGGATGGTCACTCTACTCAACTATTCGATTTCAGCGAAGCGTTCGTCATGATTGATCAAGCTAAGCTTCTTTAAAAGCTAATGTCTTCTGACAAGGGGGTCATCAGTCATCTTATCTCATTGGTAGGGAGCAGACTATTCTTTATATAAATGTTACACTATCTTTTTTTATCGATCCTTCTAAATATTTTAAATATGGCGTACCACAAGGCTCGGCCCTCAGACCTCAATTGTTCTCCATTTACATGAAAACATCAGCATGTGCTTCTCTATGCAAACATCACACCTAATATATGCTGATGACATTCAGATCAAAAGTCAATACCCTCTTGAAAAGCTCGAGGCGTGTTCTGTTATGTTGACCAAAAATGATAACAGAATTATACTCTAGGCCGTGAACAACCACCTCAAATTGAACTTATTTGAGACTAAGGCCATAGTAATTGACTCTCCTTATTTTATAAATAATTTGAAAGCCAAGACATATTTGGCGATGGAAGATACTAGGGTTGATTTTTATTCATCTCTGCGCAGTCCTGGGCTCATGATTGATGCTAAACTAAATTGGAAAGAGCATTTCCCTCTAATATGCAATAAAGCACATACATTGATGTATAGGCTATGTATAGACTTCTTCAGGAAAAGCACTGATTTGAGGCTGCGCAAACATCTAATACAAACTCTATTATTCCCCATTATTGACTGCTACTTACTGGTCTACTGTGACGACACTGACGAACTCGACCTCAAATTACAACGTCTAATCAACACAGGAATACGGTACATGTATGGTGTAAGAAGTAAAAAGAGATGAACAGATCTGGGCTTAAAGGTGTGAGCTACAGTGACTCACCACAACTACACGTAGACAGTACTTTCTTATCACCCTCCTATGAAAATTAATAAACTGTAACACTCCTGCCTACCTCCAGCGTATTTACATTTTAAAATATATGTTTGCCCTGTAGAGGGCAGGGAATTTAACATCCTTGGATGCTCGCTACATTTTGACGCAGATCCTTCAGACGTTCTTTTATATTAGCATCGCTTACGTTTGGAATTTCCTATCTCTCAGCTTAAGGCGCATTGCCGTTATCGATATCCTTCAAATCCCCAGTATATGCATATCTATTTAGTCAAGAGAGACTAAATTTTTAGATGTGACTATATTACACTCGAAGTTATATTATTGTTGTTAATCTATAACCAATACATTGTACTTATATATATATTTTTATTATGTCCTCAATATCTATTCTTTACTAATTTTGTAAATTCTTGTATTACACAATCTACAGTAAAAACCTTATTTAATCTAATTTATCTCCCCCTCTTTTTACCCCCTCTCGATCTCTCTCATTACATATCTATTTCTATATAACTACCTTGTCATGAATAATTTGAATTTAATTTATGAGTTTTTTTAGTATTTTGTAACTTAATTTAAAATTTTTTTTAAGTCAACATTTTTTTCTAACACTACAAACCTTTTTACTATATGTAAAATATGACAAATGTTAGTCTTTTTGAGGGAAAAAACGTCGTATTTAAAATACGTAAATAAAATTTAATTAAAAATATTTTAACTAGCATATATGCATAAAAAATAACAAACAAACAGTTCAATTTGAAGTAAATATACAATAGTTACTACTAATAAAAAAAAATTATAATTAATTTCTATATTTTTTTATTTAGTTTCCTTGGTTATTCAGTAAGTGCTTTTTTACAATAATAACTGACTTTTTAAGTTCATTTTAATTGATATTTATAATAAAAAAATAAAAAAATTCTAATAAAGTAAATTTTTATCTTTTTATCTCCATGTTATGGCTGAAGATATTATGGCAGAGATGAACAGAAAAATTGATGATGATCATAGAAACAATTGTACCAAATTATCACTGCTATAGTGGTTAAACGAAAATTGTTTTCATGCATTGATTGAGGGGCATGAAAAACAAGAAGTGGACCAACCAATGTATGAATAAATTGAATTACTTTAAATGTTGAAATAGAAGCTGACTTTATTATTTACATTAAAGCTGGTGAGGAAGATGTTTATCTTCACTCCACAGTTCCCTTAATTCGTGTGTATAATAGATTTTATCTGAAGAACTCATTATTTAGATATACTACATTATATTACTTCTTGTTTTGATCCATGACCTATACCACATTTTGGAAGTCTTTAAGTTCTTATGAATATTATAAAAAATAAAGCAATTATTCGATTGTAATTAAAGATGATTTTTTTCTTCTGACCATAATTCAAATGAGACTAGAAAAATAGAACAATTAATATAACATAAAAATAGAACAATTAATATAACATAAAAATAAGAAGTTAAATATAATATTGGTAGTCATTTTTAAACAATAAAACACGAATTTTCCAAAAATAAAAAAAATAATATTTTTTAACGCATCTCGCGTTATCGCCCGGAAGCAGAGTACTGAGTACTTGAACTCGGGCGTGTAAAATCCTAGAAAAATTATTTCAGAAAATTAGGATTATTGTAGATTTATGTTTATATGTTTATGACTACAGATATTCGTCAGTAATGTAAAAGCATAAAGGATTCGTTCTCTTCAGTCTCGTCGTCTTGAGCAGCTGTGTTCGCTTGTAGAAAATAAAATAAAATCTTTTTCACTGCAAATTCATTTCTATTTATTATATATATTCTGAAAATAAACAATAAATAACACAATAAAGAAATTGTAAATTATATTTTTATTTAGAGTAAATCAGTAAGAAAAAATATCAAAAATATAATTATCACAATATGAATATACCGTTATATATTGATCAATATAAGTGTACGTTACGTGAATGATAATTATTGTATCATTTCTCGCTTCTTAAGATTTCTTACAATTTCCGAATGAATACTAGATAAATTATATTTCAATAGCAATTTTTCATCGCTCCAGATTTCTTGTGAGCTTGTAGAGTCCTCAATAGAGTTAACTCGATACAATAGTTCCTTAGTTTAAAATATAATTTAAAATATACTGATTATGGCAAAGGCAACATTTTTACAATTCCCCCCGCTTTTTATATTATCTATACTTTATCTTTTCTATTTTATTTAATAATTATTAATATTATTTGTAGATATCATAATATTTTCTAATTAAATGTGACTTTAATTATTCGTTTTCATTCACTAAATCTTCCCTAAATCTTGTTAATAAATTATTATAGTTTTTATTTCTTTTATTAAATCTATTTCTAAATACAATTCATTGTCATATTTGCTTAAAGTTGTCATTTTACGATACTATTAAAGCTGATGAAATATTAATCAAATTTTGAGAAAGAAACTTCCTGCAATCACGTTACACCCTATCTGGGTAATTTACTGTAGAAAATAAATTTGCCTAATCAATGCTCTGCATATTAAAATAAGAGAGAAGACTATATATTGGGTTTAATGAACCCCTTCAAAATTCGCAAATCGAAAAATCAATGTAATTTCATGAGATAAAACGCTTCTGCATGCTTTAATGCGATGGTGGTCTTTTTTATTATGTATATATTTTTTTAATACCTTGTCTGGCTAGTTTTTTTCACTAGCAAGAACTAGTCTCACAAAATAGAAAATAGAACAAATAAAGAAAATACGCAATCCTCATTATACTTCTATGAAATTTATATATAAATATCAAATATCTAATTAAATAAATTTAGTTATTTATAATTATTAATTGTAAATTTTTTTCATTTTACATTAAAAAAAAGTTATTCATAAAAATAAATTAGTAAGCAAGTCATATATTTAGTAAATAGTATTTGGAAATTTAAAAAAAAAAAAAGAATTATTAAATTAGAAGAATTAAGAAAAGATTTATTAAAAGTAATGAGTTAAATGTTGAATAAAGAGAACTTAATATTCATTTCAAAAAAATAAAAAACGAAATAGATAAAAACACAAATTACGTATTATGTTATATGTACATATACATTTGAACACGATATAAAAAAACAATATATAATTATTACAATTTTCACCAAATTCATATTAATTAGAATATTATTGATTATTTTAATCTTATGTTAATTTGCAAATAAATCAATAACACGCACATACAGAGTTTGATACGGATTTTATGACAAAATGTGTAATAAAATTTATACATGTGATAGTGCTCTTATTTTCAGAATAGATGAAAAATAAATTTAAGTAAATAATGTTTCGAACAACTGCTTTTTGCAATATAATAATATTATAAATTTGAAAATTATAAAAAACAATTGATTATTAAGTCAGTAAATATATATGTAATAAAATTTGCAATGAAAAACTATCAGATGACATTAACTCAATAATTACCATTTTAATTTTATATAAATTTAGTTAGTTCAATAAAATTAAGAGATACATCTCAGTCTCCTTTGCGTGTGGATTTTGATAGCAAAACAAACTTCTTTCATTTCGATATCAATTTACAAGTAAGAAGATTTTTCTCAATTTTGTATTTCTTTTGCTACTGATCTGTATCAAAAACGGTGAATTAATTTTTTCTATTTCCTGTGGTTCTAATTCTCTCATCTTATTGTCTCTGATTTTTTAAATGTATTTTTTCTCTCAATATATGTGAAATTTGCATATACTAAACAAAAAAACATTTTTGGTAAGAGATAACTACTTGTAGTTACATAATTTGATTAATTTCATTTTAATCATTACTCGTTATTATTATGCTTCATTAATTATTTTATATTTATATTTTTAATAGAATATAAACGATCTATTTATTATAAAATTTAATGCATCTCTGATAATATATTTTTTTTAAATCCCAACGTCATCCCCATCTATATTATAGTAATACTCATGGGAAGGTGCGAGGACAAGACATAAATTGTTATTAGAGATTTTGTGTTTGTTAATTCTTTACAGAGAGATTAATTATAAAAAAAAGAATTCTTTCTAAAATGTTACATATTCAAATTAATAATAATGCATTAAATCGATAAAACTAGGATCAAAACTACCGTTTTATAAATAAAAAATGGAAGAATCAAATTTCACACTTTATATTTTTAAAACATTTTAATTTTCATATTTGTATTTGTATATTTAATTTTTTATTATTATTGTTATAAATCTTTTTTATAAATTTAAATAATGATTATATTAAAATAAATTTTATTCGAGTAAATCAATCCAATTATGAGATTATTAATTATACCTTTATATAATTCTTTTATTTTTTTAAATTGAATAAATGTTTTTTCATATCGATACCGTTCGTTATCCACATCAAAAATTTATTATTATTAAAAAAAATAATAAACAATTCTTATAACACCAAACATTAATCATTTGAAGTTTAAAATAACTAAAAAATATATTTATTACTAAAGAAAGACTTGTTGTTGAATCAAATGTAGTTAATAAACTAATATCAGTATTTTGAAGTAGAATATTTATAATTTTAACTGTTGCTTCTAAACACCTTGTACGATTTAATTGAATTAAGATATAGAAGGTATTTCATTTAATATTGGGAGATTGTTGTTATTTTCTAAAATACTGTAGATTAAATCGTACAAGCATATTATTAACCGACAGAATACCCCGAAAAATCTCAAGTTTCGATATATACATAGTTTTTACCGCTGGTAATTTAAATATAATATGACGTAAAACAATAACATAAAATGACATAAACGTGTCGCGTATTTATAATTTTTACTTTAATGTTACTAAGAATACGTGGCAGATGTAAAGTTTTCCCGCTCACATTTTAAGTATATTTAATTTCAATTTCTCATATGTATCATGATTATACTTACTAATATTAATTTGTATATTATTTACAATAAAGTTGCCTTGGGAACTAAAATGATTTCCCTATCAAGGTGTTGGTTAAATATAATAATTATTAATACCTGGTATTAATTAAATTTGCATCACATTGGATTCTTTTAAGTATTCTGATTTGATTTCTAATTTTAATTTAATTTTTAACTGGTAAATGTATTTATTATTATTTTTAGTTTTTAATTGCACTTATTTGCTTATTTCCTTCAATATATGTTGAAGAGAAGTTACTGTAATTCATATTATAAAAAACAGTGTATTTTCTATCTATTAGTTATTTTTGTCTATTTTATTAATCTCATTAAATATTTTATTCTTTAACGGAACAGTGCCCAGAAAAAATTTTGCTAGAAAATTTGAACATTTTGGAAAAAATAGTATATAACGGTACAAAGCAGTTGCTATGAATTTTTCAATAGATGCAGACAAAATTGTTGTATTTTTTTTTGCTTGATTATTTAATTACAATGACCATATGATAATTATTTGTAACGACAATTACTTTTTCTTATATTTTTATATTCTGTTTATGAAAAAAACATATAAAACTTATATATTATATATATTATTTTTATATGAAAGTTTAAAAGCATTATTATCGATTCATATAAAATATTTTGAATTTAATGAATATTTTGGTGTGATTGTAAATTAAGAATTTTTTTTAATTTATATACATTATTGATATCAAATACTCTTAATTAATTTGTATCAATAAAATTGTTGAACTCCAAAAAGTTTATGCATTTATTAATATTGATATTAGTTTTATGCATTTTAGATATAGGTTGAGATAGTTAAATTTTTCTTTAAACAAATTGAAATATTATTTATGAATACAAAATAAAATAAATACAAATCTACATATCAAAACTAAAAAAAAGTAATACACAATTCTGAAGAATTTTTAATTCATTTAGGTACTTTAGGTCTCTTCTTTAATTATAACATGATCAAATAGTTTATACTCTAAACAATCTATAAGTATTTTATATATTTGGTTTTGTATATTTATAACACAGTAATATTTTTTGATATCTTAACTATATGTAAAAAACCTATAAATTAATACTAAATTCAATTTATATCTACACCATTTTACAACGATGATCTTAGTATACCTTCGTGACAATTTTTTCACTTGTGATATATGAATTTTTAATTAGGTTGACTAACTATTTTCAATTAATGTTGCTCCTTAAATATTTATTTTAATGCTTTATATGTTGAATATAAATTCTGCTTACTTGATTTTTAAAACCTAATACACGACAATAATAATTTGTTAATATATATACTATATGTTTAACAATTGGAATTTAAATTTTACAATCTTTACATTCTTTATCACGATAAATACAAATATTTCTATTCTTTTTTATTTTAATTTTTATGCTCTATTTAAGATTTTAAATTGTAAATAAAAATTTAATCAATAAAATTCATTTATTCACATGAATGTAGAGTATTGAAATTATGACGTATTCAGTAAAAAATTTTGAATAATCCAGTTAACACTTTACCAACATATATATCTTTTATATAACTTTGTATAGTTAACAAATATATAATTATTATGATATATATAATTAACCAAAAGAATAATTTCAAAATAAAAATATTTACCTTATCAGTCTGCACAAATACACATCAATACATCTAAATTATTTTATAATGTTTATCATAAAACTTAATTTTGTGTTTAAATAATAAATACATTATACTATAAAAATTTTTAAATATAATATCGATTAAAATAATATTAAAAAAGTCTTAAAAAAAAATACTACAAAAAAAAATTACTTAATAACTATAAAAACTTATTTTTAATAATGACACAAGAATGAAAATATAATACAAACAAAAATAAATAGATATTAAAACAGCCTTTCAAATTTAAATATAAATATTACTTCTCCAAATATTTTACCGCGTCTATTTATATATTTGGATATTAAAATGTACTAATAATAATTTTAATAATAATAATAATAATAATATTAATAATTTTCGTTTTGATACTTATTTAATCTTATATATATATATATATATGAAAAATTTAGAGGTCAAAAAATTAGAAAATTTATGTATAAGATTTAAAAATAAATATGAATTCTAAATACAATCCCTAATTATAATAACTATTTTTTTTTTAATACAAAATATTGGTAATAATAATAATAATAATAATAATAATAAAATTAATAATTTATTGTATATAGAATAAAGAAGTTTTTAAATGATTCTTACTTATACATTTAATTGTTATTATTATTGGCTGAAAAACAATTCTGATTATTCTTTGAAACCACAGTCTGATTGTAGTACTATATTACTTAATTAAATTTTTTATTATTTCTTAGTTTTACGTATTTTCTTTTTTTAATCGAGAATTTTATTATATTATAATTTTATTACATCTTGTATCATAAATTTTTTTATTCTACTAATTCTTCATTTTTTTATTACAATTTTTATGTATTACAATTTTTTTTTTTTTATTTAGAATCAATTACTTAAAATAACTAAACTAAATTATATATTTTGTAATAGTTTTATTTATCTGTAAGTTTTTGTGATTATTTCAAATAAGTTATTTTCATAAGTTTTAGTAATTACTTCAGGATTTACATTGAATAAAGTAGTTGCTGATTTTAAAAAAATTTTTTAAATTAGTTTTTGAAAAATTATGCATTATCTTATCCTTACATTATAACAATTTCTAGTAGCAGAAACATAAAGATGAAATATGCATTATATTATTTATGAAGTTTTTTAACATACCTAAGTTTAATAAGAATCATTTTAAAACTAGGCATCAGAATTTCAGAATTATACTAAATCAGAACTTTAAAGTTTTTGGGAAATTCGGAATTATAATGATAAAATTATTCGTAAGTTCGTAACTTAAATAGGTCAATAACGTTTTCAATTATAATGGTTAATGATATTTAACTGTTATTTAAATAAATATTTATAAATAAAATATTAAATAAATGTTTACAAAATGAATTTATAAGAGTTCTACATAATACCTTAATTATAAAGTTATTTTTAAAAAATAAGACTATTTAAATATAATAATAAATTTTTTTAATTGGTATTTTATATTAAAATAAGAAATTATATATATATATATATCACTAAAATCAGGAGTGTTTTATATTTACTTAATTACGTTTTTAATATTATTGTAACAATATATGTTCCTCACATTTTGTGAAAACAGTAACACTATCGATAATGATAATCAATTATTTTATAGTAACATTTTACATTATGCAACTATTGTACAATCAATTATTAAATATAATAGAATCATTATTTCTTGCGGATTTATAAATATATTAATTTTATTTACTACTTAATTATTTTAAATCAAGGAAATCGAATAAACTGCAGGAACAAATTGTGACATTAAATTTAGTAACTTGGTATATTTTTTATTGTAACTGATATATAATTAGTGAATCTTTACATTATAATGACATGAATTAATTATTTTTTATGTCAAAAATTATAATTTTGTGCATAAAAAACGTATATATATATATAACTAGATTATTATTAATATTATATAGAAAATATATAAATATATAAATGTATAAAGATATAAAGATATAAAGATATAAAGATATGAATATATAAATATATAATAAAAAGAGTTTCATTTATTGAAATTTAAGTAATTTCTATCAAAATTAAGTAAATTTAAACAAGATTTTTGTGTATACAAATTATATAGATACAAAGATTTAAATAATTGGATTGTATGATAAAATTAATATAATGGATAAAAAGTAATTTAAGGAATATGCTAAAATGTATAAAACTATTTCACTATCATATAAAAGATATGTACCTATGAGAAATACTGCAAAAAATCTAAAACATACTACCGACAGGTTTAAATGTTAATATCTTGAAAATAGCAAAGGCATATGAAAATTCTAAAGATGTACTTGTTTCGTTGTTAAATAAAATTTAATAATTGGTCGTTCAGTGTGTTCCTGTTATTCGTAGAGGGTGAAACCGTTTCGGAATCAATCCCGTAAAATCTTGTTTTCTTCCTCATGGAGAACAATGCGGAAACTGTGAATTTAGTGGGATATTCGCCGTTGAATGCTTCTCGCTACTCTCTTCATCGTTTCATAACGTGAATGCTTTGAAAATTACGAGAAAGAAGAATAATAGGGTAGGCGTTCTTCTGTTTTCTTTTCATTTCAGCTTGAAGAAAAAAAAAGAAATAATGCGTGGTCTAATTTTAATCAATTAAAATTAGACAATAATGAAAAATAAATTTCTTTATTGTATAAAATAATTTTAATAAATATTTTTTTAGACATTGAAAATTTTTGGGAAATATATTTAAAACACTTTTTATAATAATTTAAATATATATACTCGCTTATAATTAGTTATACGTTATATGTTCGTTATTTAAAATAGTATATATTAGGTTTATAGATATAAATAGAACATTAATTGTGTTTAAAATTTTAGTATTTCTACTACATACAATAATACTACTTATATTACAAGTAAAAAATGTGTGTTATAAATTTTAATTATTATTTTCAATAGAATATTTGAAATTGGCCATTTTGTTTTTTTATTTTATTTGCATTTAATGAAATTTCCAATGTATTTTACTAATTGTTTTAATATATTTATTTAGTAAATAAACAATTTGTTTTTTTAATTGTATTATTTACTTTCTAAGCGTATCGTGAAATTTACTTAATGTTATATTAATTACTTTTATATGCAGTAGTTGTATGCTGTTTTGAATTTTAGAATTTAGGATTTGATATAATACAGAATACTCTACGCGGTTTATATTCTCCTTCTTATAGTAAATCTCTAAATAATTTTCATTTTCATTTGTCTTTAACTATTATATATAATACGATAATTAATATTAATTAATAATGATTTAGAACTTTAAATAATGTTTAAAACGCTCAAAATTCTTTTTATAATATTGAATTATGATTTTGATATCATAATTAACTAAAATTTTTTCCTTATTATTTTTAAAGTTATAATTCTTAATTATACTTTGTTCAAATTTATTAATTAATTTATTAGAAAATTATCAAGAAAACGGAGTTCAAAGAATAATTAAAATAATCTCCAGGAAATGTTCATTCTTAAAAATTAATAAGGCCTGTAAAACAAATATTTTGCGATTAAGCAAATTAAATACCTTCATATTTTTATTTAATTCATTTTATAATTTTTGTATGGAAAAACAAAAAAACATTATTAAAATTCAATTTTTCTTCCAATAAGAATATTTTGCAACCGGCGCATTATAAATTAATATTTTGATAATAGCCTTTGACGGTTCAAAAAAATGTTTTTTTAATTTTGAAAAATTCAATATAATTTGTCTAAATTATGCATTAAAATTTCTTCTTATTGTAGATTATTTTATTATAATGTAGCGCATTCTGTTTAGAATTCTTCTCCCACAAGTAATAAAATTTCAAGTTCGTAGTATGTCCGTTTTTGCAAATATAAAAACAAAAAGAACGCGTGAAATCCGACAAGAACAGATCGTCAAATACGTCTTGGAAATCTATGGATTTCTAAGTAGTATTGCAATGAACTTTCAAGGATTGATTGGTCAACGATAGTTTTGTCACGCATGTGTCGGTTTCGATAGAACTTTTTTCAGAGTAAACTACACTACTTTATAAACAATCATAATAATAAGAAATTATAAGTATAGATAATTCTATATTATGTAAATCCAATAGTATGTAATTATAAGGAAAATATTAGTTCTCAAGAGAATTAATATGTGACCAAATACAACCTGCCTAGTCAATAGGAATTACATTTGAGATGGTTAGTCGAAATTCTAGTCTAAAAGATATTCTCGAAACTATTTATATTTATAACTCAACCTAATCCTGTTATTAAGCTTAATTTTCTCCTTTATCATTAATTTATGTAAAGATGCTCAAGTCATTGATTGCCTCATTAAAACCTTAAACTCTTGGATCCCGTCCCTAGTCATACATCATTCAAAGTGATTTATTTTTTTCTGCTTGACTATAAAACATTTCTTTACATAATAATGATTTAAATTCTTAAGAACCAGTCAGTGTAAAATATTAAATGTTCCTTTTAAATTTAGACCAAGCAAAAAAGTACTTCTTAGATCATGAAACAAAAGTAGTTCGTGATACGTATGAAAGATTATACAAAAAATTAGTAGATTTTTATTTCATAATATGCCATTCATGATATTTAGGATGTTTTTTTTTTTTATTAACAATTTTAATGAAAATATGAATTTTTTTTCCTTTTTTTTTTAATTATAGTGATTAATATAATTTATTTATAAAAAGTTTTATCTTGATCTGATTATTAGTTTTCGACTAATACTAATTTTAATTAAATTATGCTAAATTTACGAAGTGATTTCCAGATCAATTTACCGTACGATTTTAGTTTTTGAGTACAAGCACGATATTGTTTGGGACAATGCTGATATTTTCGGTAGGGAGACTAATTTCAAAAAGTGTTTAATTTCCGAAATAATTTATATTAAAATTAATGATAATACGATAAAAAGATAAAAGGATACTTAAATTTAAATTTCAAATACCATATGATCCTCAAAAATATAATAAACAATAATATGCTGTCAATAAATAATATTAATTGAGGTGCTTTTATATAAAGTTTACATTAAAAACTGTGCCTAATGCGTTGAACAATATCAATTCCTCTTTGTAACGTTAAATTAGGTAATTATATTTAAAATAAATAATTTTTTATCTATTAAACATAAGTATGTAATAATTGTAATAATTTTTTAATAAATTAGCCTCGACAAAGATTAGGTATACCTTGTCAAAACGTTGGCGAATAAATAATTTAATAATTTAATTATATTCACACCTTACCTCACCTAGATATGAAAATTATTTAAATACATATAATATTCAGTTAAATTTTATATTTTAATTACAAGCGAACAAGCTTTTAAAATTATTTACCTAGGATATAACACCTCTATTATACCGAAATGAAAAAGCGTTTCATTTTAATCCTTATTTAATTTTAAATATAATTTTTATTTCAAATCGCCAGAACTGCCATAATACATGCGTTACAACTAAATTAATTAAATTATACGCATTTAATTCGCATTTATACACATAAACCCTGAAAGTTTTTTCTCATTGTCATTTCCATTTCTTATTTTCTCATCATATTTATTTATTCATTCATTTTTAGTTTAATTGTTTACGTATCCACATGTGTTCTGTTGTCCCAAAAGACATCCTTTACCAGTATATTTAAGAATATCTGCACGATTCGCTTAACCACAAGATCCACTAATATCAATCTTCACTATCCCTGACTGACATAGTATTCATTGGCTACATATTTATAAAAGTGAAAAATAAAGAAAATCCGCGTCGTAGCATGTAGCATACGTAGAAAAGACATCGAGAGAGAGAAAGAGAGAGAAAGAGAGAGAGAGAGAGGGGGTTAGAGAGATAGATGGATAAAACTTTATTGCTATACATTGTGTTGTACAAAAATATAATAGATATATAAATTAATTAAAATATGATATAGAACATATAAATGGATAAATATACAGAACTTAATTATATTTAATTACAAACAGACGGTTACAAATATTAAATCTTAAAATTAAAATTCACAGAGAGTATATACACTTATGTTCTCAAAAGCAAATTATGATTAAGTACTCTTATCTTCAAAACCTGACAATCACTGATTTCTTTTAAGGAAGATGACGAGAAGATGCCTTACATCTTCTCTTAGAAGGCTAACAATTACTTTAAAATCGTAGAAAGCTAGAAGATAAGCATGTGCATTAAGATTTAAGATTTTCCAGAGAAGGCTCAGTGCAAAGTACTACCTACGTTCAACGGTAGAGATACACTAGCTCACGCCTGTAAGGAGAGATGTGTTCGTCCCTTCTCACACCATGGATTAAACGTATATCGATATTGATTAGACGTTGTAATTTGAGGTCGAGTTCGTCAGTGTCGTCACAGTAGACCAGTAAGTAGCAGTCAATAATGGGGAATAATAGAGATTGTATTAGATGTTTGCGCAGCCTCAAATCAGTGCTTTTCCTAAAGAAGTCTATACATAGCCTATACATCAATGTATTTGCTTTATTGCACATTAGATGCCGAGCCTTGTAGTACGCCATATTTAAAATATTTAGAAGGATCGATAAAAAAAGATAGTGTAACATTTATATAAAGAACAGTCTTCTCCCTACCAATGAGATAAGATAACTGATGACCCCCTTGGCAGAAGACATTAGCTTTTGAAGAAGCTTAGCTTGATCAACCATGACGAACGCTTCGCTGAAATCGAATAGTTGAGTAGAGTGACCATCCTCTAGTCGATCCTATGCCTAATGTTGTCAATCAGATTAAGTAGTACATTTTGTATGGAGTATCTAGTGCGAAAGAAAGTTTGAAGAGGATGTAAGAATATCCGAGTTTTAAGATAATCAGTTAGTTGTTTGTGTTCTAGCCACTCTAGGGCTTTGGATAAGAAATAGAGGAGAGATATAGGCCGATAGTTCATTAGATGCCTGCTTATCTTAACCAGAGCACATGCAATAGATTTTTTTCAGAGTGAAGGGAATCGAGACTCATGGAGAAATAGGTTAAATATTCTTTGGATAATGGGTCCTATTACACACAATGCTTTCTTTATCACTGTCTGCAGAATACCATCAGTGCAGCGTCTCTGAGTGTGAAAGTGCGAGACCGATTCAATCACATCCGACTCAGACTTTACTTTAGTAAAATTATAAAGTTCAGGATAGTGTCTATTATCATGAGTCGGAAGACATTCAGCTATAATAGGGACGTCAGCATCTTAGGAGATACTACTAAAGTGTTTTTTTTAATTTATCAGCCTTAAAGAATGGTGATAAGTTGGATTTAGTTAATGTTAGGCCTAGATTGCACAACTCTTTACATACGGTGTTGTGATCTGTCAGAGATGAGAGACGAGTGAAATAATATTTCTGTTTCACATCCCCATTCTTGGAGTATGCAAAGTCACATGCAGCTCTATATAACTGTATGTCAGAGGGTATCCCATTCCATATTACATCAGAAAAATCAATGACAGTTGTATGTAGTGAAATATGTATGAAGAGAGCAACTCCACCGCCATTATTGTTTCTGTCTTATCTAAATAGTTTATAGTCGTATAATTGCACGATATTGTCCCTCAATTTAACATCCAACGAGGTCGGTGCTAGTTATTACGTAAAAGTAGAATCAATAAAACAAAAAGTGCCTTTCTATTCTAATGTGACCCATGAAAGAATTTATATTGAAGTAGAAGGATCTCAAACCCCTAGATAAGGAGCCTGAGAAGGAAGAAAATGAAGTGATATTGCTGGACTTTTCGTCAGTCTGGGAGCAATGATAAGGGTAGGAGAGAGATTAGATGGCTTGAAAGGCGTAAACGAGATTGCTGTAAAAGTGGCATCAAAGTTATTAAACTTTAAGTTAGAGGCGTCATCTTGATCGAAAAATTGTCCAAGTCAGCTTGACATGACATCATAATTGCCCTTGCTCCATTTTTCTCTCTAAAAAAACTTTGCCATGGCGAATAAAGCTAAACAAATTTTTTTTCTTTGGCCATTAAGTCGCAGAAATACTTAGATGGTAGTATTCCTTTGTTAGGTACTCGTTATAAATGATGAGACCATGGTTGTACGGAGATGGAACTTTAGCTTCCATGAGAAGCTGCCCATTGAAAGAAAACGAATGAAGTTCACCTTGGATTATTTTTGACCGGATAAGGGAGCAGGCTACAATTTTCGAAGGAAGCGTCATCAGGAGGGAGAAGGAGCGCCCTTGCTTTGTTGTTATTGTCCTGATCCTTATTGGTGTAGTCGTAACAGTATCTCGACGAAGGATAGTAGGGTTGAGGTCGAAAAGCATGTGCGAGCAGCCTGAGGCTGGTAATACTGTCATACTGCAATCTAGATATAATTATTGTATCACCTCCCTAGGTTTGCCTCCTTTTGAAATCCTGGAATTCACCTTCTAGTGATGCTAGTTCATTTGTGGTGATAGTAATAAGTGGAGTGGCGTGTTCTCCTTCATCTTGTGCTTAAGTTTTTTAATAGTATTTCTTATGTCGGAGACCTTACTTTACACGCTGGTCATGCATTTCGTCATATTATCAAGCGTGGAGAGCTTAGTTTCAAATGGCCAGATTGTAGCTTCAATAATCTCCAGTTTTTTATTTCAGAGGTTAGTCGTAGTAATTGCTGTCTGAAGTTGCTCCTCGATTTTTTTTTTTTGCTGTCAATCGTTTCCAGACTCTTTTCAAGCGTATTCAAGAACTTATCAAGATGAGTCTCAGTTTGTGGAGACGGTAGAGAGGTTTTGACTTGAAATCGTAGATCTCCAGTGAATGAGGTAGAAGATAGCGAAGAAGACCTATAGCTGAATCTAGAGACAACAGCAACAGATTCAAGGAGTAGCAAAGAAGCAATGTCATCACTCCCAGTCACTTTTATTTTCAATTTAGAGTTTTTTTTTTTGTTTTGGGGCTCATTATGATAATTACCGATAATTTACCATCGGTCGATAATAGTAGCTCAACAAAGGGTAATTAATAGAGCATTGAATTGGTGATTACATATACCAACTGGTGTTGCTGTAGAAGATAAATTGATTACCGACCTCGAGCAGAGCAACTGTTTGAGAGGTGATCTTATGTTTAAGGTTGGAACAAAACCCGTATGTAGAATGTACATAAAGAAGACCAGAAGACTCACCAGAAGAATGTAGTCTGGAACGTCAAACATCAGAGGTTGAAGGTTGCAAATAGGACTAGCAACTGACTTTCATTTTAGGGCATTTCATTAACCAATTAAAAAAAAATTAATTATAAACTAAGCAGTAAAATACCTTATTGGTTGATTGAGAAGTACAGCGAAATAGGTAAATAAAAAGTTTAAAAAAATCTGTAATTTCTTGTTTTCTAAAATACTACAAGTTGAGAAATGAAGCTGGAAAATATTGTTATCAATTAAAAAGTTTTTAACTTCATCATTTATCAATATTTTAACTCTAGTTTCAATTAAAATAATTTATATACACTGTATTTATGAAAATTTCTATGGGATTATTAGTTTTAAATTATTACATTTTATTATTATATTATTATAGATTAGATTTTAATTTTTAAAGAAATTATGCAAAAATATTTTTGGTTTGTCCTTACCCGATACGTTATTCGCTTATAATTTTTTCGACAGTTTAAAAAAATATAATCATAATATAATAGAAGGTCTATCTCATATTTTGTAAAAATATTTTAAATTATCGCAAAAATGAGAGTAAAATGAGAGTGTCCCAAAATAGCCAAACGTGAAAAATTAACTGAGTATTAGGGATAATATCAACTTAAAGGATATAATTATACATATATAGCTATATTATAAAATTTTATTGTAGTTTAAATGGTTTGTTAGCAATACTTAGTATTTTGATTATTATTTATTAATATTTTGATATTATATTTTACGAATTAACCATTTATAAATCAATACACTAAATAAAATAGATAGTACATATCGTATATATTTTATATTAATATATAATATACTTATGTTATTATATAATTTAACATGAACCAATTAACTTTAATATTAATATTTTTCAAATTTTTATAGAACAAGTAATAGATCATTTTTAGGTCATGAAAAATGCAGTTACAGATACATATCAAAATTCGTAAAAAAATAATTATTTTCATATTTTATAAAATTCCACTCATCCAATTTAGGTGTCTTTTTATTAAAAATTTTAACGAAAAAATAGATTTTTTTTTACTTTTTTTGTTATAATATGAAAAGTTGTAATTTTAACACTATAATTTTAATAGACGAATTGTAACTAATATAATGGTGCAAAAAACTCATTTTTCGATAAACAGATCTGGTAAATTAGAAGCGAAGGAATTTTCCAAAAACCGGAAAATTTTCAAATTAATTAAATAATTTTTTACTTTATCATTTTCTGATATTTAAAATTCTAGTTTTGGGAAATTTTTGTAATATATCCGGAGAATTGTATTATATAATAATAGAAATGAATCGACGCTAACTAACCCTCATCTATTCTTCTTTGCACTCCTCATGAAATTGCACACGCTCGACCATTTTTGGTCATTTTGATCCGCATTTTTTAGATAATCCAAATAATTTTTGCAAAATCGTAAATACAGGATTTTTTATGTAACAATTATAATTTTTAAAACCAGTAAGAAAACTAAAATCGTCCTATGCAATAAGCTGGAAGTAACTTTATTAATTTCCGCATAATTTAATTAAAATTAGTATTAGTCGAAAACTAATAATCAGATCAAGATAAAACTTTTTATAAATAAATTATATTAATCACTATAATTAAAAAAAAAAGGAAAAAAAATTCATATTTTCATTAAAATTGTTAATAAAAAAAAAAACATCCTAAATATCATGAATGGCATATTATGAAATAAAAATCTACTAATTTTTTGTATAAGCTTTCATACGTATCACGAACTACTTTTGTTTCATGATCTAAAAAGTACTTTTTTGCTTGGTCTAAATTTAAAAGGAACATTTAATATTTTACACTGACTGGTTCTTAAGAATTTAAATCATTATTATGTAAAGAAATGTTTTATAGTCAAGCAGAAAAAAATAAATCACTTTGAATGATGTATGACTAGGGACGGGATCCAAGAGTTTAAGGTTTTAATGAGGCAATCAATGACTTGAGCATCTTTACATAAATTAATGATAAAGGAGAAAAATAAACTTAATAACGGCTTTTTTCATGAGCTAATTATTTATTTAATTTTTTATACTATCTTTGCAATTTTGGTTATAGTTATTAATATTTATTTGAATTAAAATTAATGGATTTTCCACTAAGCTAATCTCTATGCTTTCAGTTGACAATAGTACAAATCGTATCATTTCACTTATTATTCAAGAAAAATATATAATTGTCTAATGAAATATAAATAAAATTGCGACAAGCGTAAATGATGTACGCTAAATATTTTTATCATTATTAAAACTGCTAGTGTTTATAATTTTAATGTATGCTATAAAAAAAAAAATTATTTTTTAATCTGCATTGGTCTGTCGAGGAAGGAATGAAATGTAATTGATAATAAATGTATTATTTACTAATTAGGAAGTCAATTTCCCTATTCTCTTTTATATGCACATAGAATTGTATACCGTTTTTTAAATTATGTTTTAATATAATTTGGTATCTTATTGAGTGTTCATTAGCTATTAACTATTCAGTTTTAATTACTTGATTTTCCCGTTCAGCCAATTGAAATTCAGCCAAAATAAAGCTCATAGTAGAAATAATAACAACACTTTCCATTTATAATCTACGAATCACCTTTAATAATAATGTTGTTAAAATGTCAAACAATTATTTATAGTACCTCTTCAAATATAGAATTTTTATGCAATTGTAATTTATAATATAATATACACTCGCATAACTCTCATGCATGACTTCTATTAAAGAGAATATCAAAGTCATCTAAAAAATTTGTCCCACTCAATTTATTTGGAGTGAAAATACAATCTATGTTTTAAAAAAAATTCGTGAAAACGTAGTAATTAATAACACATAATACTTAGCATAATTTATTTAGACATTTAAAAACAAAGTTATAAATTTATGTATCGACTAATTTATTTAAATTTCTTTAAAGATTTATAAATAATTGCAAATAAAATAATTAAATCCATACACTTATTTGAGTAATAATTAAGAAAATCTGTTTGAATTGAAATTGACAATTAAACTAGTTTGAATTTAAGTTTAACAATTTGTTCAAAGAATTATTTAAATATTCATTAATGAACAATTATGCAAAAATTTATAATATTTTCAAAATAATAAATATGTAAATATTTCAAGAAAATAAATATTCAAATAAATATCAAATGAAGGAAATCTAAATAACTCAAATAATAAGAGCAAAATTTTTTCGTACACTTTTTTTTTATATTTGATTAATTCGTAGAATAAACGTTTAATTACAAACATATTTTTAAAGAATCAAAATACAAAGAACAGTAATTATTATTTCAAAAATCATATACTAATTTTTTATTTCATTACTATTAATAATAATACAATAGTTATTTAAAACACAAGTACAAATTTGTTATCTCATATTCTTTACTATAATTTAGCAATTTAAAACATATTGTAATAGTATTTCTATTAAAATCTGCCCTACACTATATTTCAATTGCATAATAATTACAAAATAAATTTTTCAAATATTTTAAATTAGTTCAAATATTTTATTATAATATTTTTACGATTTTAAAAGATTGTCATATATTATTATAAATTTTTATTTAATATAATTAAGCGTTGATATATTTATAAATTTTCAAATATTAAAAATATATCACATACATTGTATACTTTTTGTGTAACATACATTGTACGTGTCCTGGTTATCTTCATGTTCTACTGTAATATGTGCTAATTGAAAATTGCAGTGAATTACTTTTAACAAAAGAAAATTGATCTTTTGAAAATTTAATTATAATCATATAAATTATATAATCATATAATCAATATATATAATTAATATATATTAATTTAATAATAATGTTTTTATATTTTAATTATATGTATCAGGAACTCACATCCCAAATAATTAATATAATATGAATGATGTCTTTTTTAATAAAATTTTTTTTATATTAATTATAAAACTTGTAATTTATTAAAAACTTTAAATAATTTCTTATGAGTATTTACTTTTTGTATTTATCTAATTATTCCATAATGCCTAGCCATAATTGCTGTAAGAAAAATAATCTTTGTTTTTAAAAAATTTTGTAAAATTAATTATTTTACTTCTGTAGTATTGCGTGATCATATTTACTATTAAACCAATTATCAGAATTTTAAATTTAAATTAATTTTAATTACAAAATACAATAAGACAAGTGAATAATTACTTTTGTTATGTACTGAAGTTTAAAAAAAACTATTTAATTTATACAGAGATAATATTCAGATTTCAATATTTTGTAAAATAGTGATAGAAAGTATTTCTGCGAGTTTCTTTATAAATTTATTATAAATTAAATTATGTAAATAAAGAAAAAATTTTTTGATGCAGCAGATATTGTATGCAAATAATTTTTTTGTACCCGATAACGTTAAGTAATGCTTCCATTTGATCAGAAAAAAGTTGACTTCTTTTCAGCAACTACTGAATTAAATATCCGATAAGGTGGAAATGTTGCCGATTCTCGAACAATTCATTCAGTTGTTACCTAAAAGAAAAATTAAATTTAAAATTTTTTAAAATTAAATAAAAAGTAAAATTCATAATTGAACATCACCCTGCAACTTATAACTATAATATAATTTTTATAATATTTTTACCATTGATGATTTTATTGTATAAATAAATTATGCTATGTATTAATCGTGAATATATCATTTGAGTAGACTAATAAATTCAGTTTTTTTAGTGCTAATGCAATCTATTATAATTATAGAAAATATTACTAATTATATTCTAACATTCAATTCAAATGTATTTCCACAGCACTATATTGTATAATATAATATTATGTTGCATATTTTTAAAAAATTTTATTGTATTTTTAATAAAATTTTATGTTATTTATGATATATCGATTGATACATATAACACCCATTTCCAACAATATTTCGAATTAATAATTGTGTATACTATAAAATAATGAATGAATTCTTTTATTTTATATGACAAATTACATTAAGGAGATACTAGTGTATTATTGCAAATACATCTACAAAATTATTGAACGATTCTTTAATCAGACTATAAAACTTTAAAAGGATTTTCTTTTATCGACTGTGTGTTAGTTACTTTGCTAAATCAATAGTAGTTAACATAGAATTCTTCGTTATCGTCCGTACAAGTATTTATTTTTGAATTTGAATTTAATTCTAAATTAATATTGAAAAAATTGAACGGTACTGATAAAAAAAATAGTATTTTGACGTAATGTTAATTCCATAAAATTATATACAATATATTTAAATAGTACAAAGGTATTTTTTTATAATGATGATTAATATCAATACTTTTTTTTGTTTTCTTTTTTTTATAGTTTTCGATTCTATATTAATATATACTATGAAATCTTACTGATTATAGCATTGTTATAATAATTATAAAAAATATTCAAATATTTATTATTGCAAAAAAATGTTCCAATTCAGTAGACTAATGAATTCTTGCATTTTAACTTAAATTTCCGTAACAAATATTATCGATCAAAATAAAAAAAATAAATTTCAATTTTTGTAATGACAATTTTTAAATAATTATTATTTAGCGATTCAGCTTTTTTATTATAAATGAATAAAATGTGTAGAAGTTAAAAGTCATATATAAGCATACAATTTTTTAATACGAAACAATTGTATTTAATATTATTATTATTATTATTATTATTATTATTATTATCATTATTATCATTATTATTATTATTATTATTATTATTATTATTATTATTATTATTATTAATGTTAGCATAAAATAAATTGTTTAAATTCTTTTAATTGAAAGGATAACATATTTATAAACTCTTTACACATAGTTATATGAATTCTGATGAATTTCTGCTTTGACACAGAAGTTAATATGTAAGGGAGTAATCGATCGATATATAGATCATAAACAACATATAGACTATTAAACTTCTTTACTTCGCATTTGTTATCGATTGAAAAAAAAATTAATGACAAATTGTTATAAAAAAATCTTTATTATCAATCACAATTGAAAAATTTAACTATCATACAAATCATAAAGAATATACAACTTAAGACGTGACGTTAATACTTTCTTTTACAAATATTTTATGCAGAATATATAAAAATAAAAATTAAATAAAATTTTTAATCAAAAGTATTTTAATTAATTTAATAACCAAATTTATTTAAAAAAAAAAAATAAGTAATTAACATTTTATTAATATAACCAAAAGTATGGTAATAAAAAATTAATAAAATAGCTAATTAATCATATTTAAATTAAATATTCCTATAAATATGTGAATATTGGTTAAATAATTTAATGGCTATACAATTTTCGCAATTAATAATAAATGGAGTCAAAACTTTAAAAGCATATAAAAACATAATTAAATAATGGAATTTAGTTTTCATAAAATAATTCGTTTTAGTTACTAAGCTCCTTATATAGAATAACACTAAATATTTTGTAAAAATATGAATTAATAAATATATAGAATGAAATAATAGTAATTTCATTATTGAAATATGTGCAACAAATGAAAAGTGTAAATAGATTTATAAAATATAAAAATTCTGGAGAAAGTATCTAATTCCAAAAAAAAGATAATTTTATAAATGTGTATATGAAATTAATAATAATACGATTAACAGATAGAAAGACCACCTATAGTTAAATCTTCAGTAAAAAATAACATTAATAAGAAAATTAATTTTTCCAAATAAAAAGATATTTAAACTTATAATTTGTGCATAATTAATTGTACAGTATATTTTAATATTTATTTAATATTTAGTAATTATGGAATAAAACTTAATTTTATTCTAAAATTAATTGATTTATATTTTTAAATTACACAATATTTTTTTTAACAAATATGTAATTATATGTATTTATATATACTTGGTAAATTATTAATGCATTGAAAGTGACTATTTTTTATCGCGAAATGTTAATAGAAATTTATTTATATATTTTTTATTATTCATAAGTTATTATTTAAGAAGACTTAAATAACCTAATAATAACTACTACAACGTCGCTAATACATAAGTGTGAAAGCTTTTTTCCTTTTCAAATTTGACCCATATAGAAAGTTTTACTATAATTTAATTTGAATGTAATGGATACTTACAATAAAAATTTATTGCATATTAAAAATAGTGAATTTGTATTATACATACATCTAATCTTTATAATAAAATACATTTTATTTTAATTTTTTATATTTCCTTTATGATTTTAATTATTTTAAAATTTTAGTACACTATACTTAACACTAACATATATACTTTACATTAAATGCAGCATGAAAATATTTCAATCACATTCTGCTTTTTTTAAATATTTTATAATGTTTCAATGTTTAAATTAACGATATTATGTTGTCATGGTGCCGTTTTCCTATCCGTATATTTATAGAAATGTAATACGATAATTGAAAAGTAATAATATAATATTTAAAAATATATATTTCACTATTATTTACTACTTCTTAATAAAATTTATTATTCGTAATTTTTATGAATTAAAAATAATTACCTAAAAATTAATGCTATTTTGTATTACATTTATAATAAATAGGAAAATTATACAGTATTTAAAATTTTAAATTATTGAAATTTTTTCCCTTCGTATTATTTTTAATCTATAGATAAATACATTTATTCTATATTCCAAGAGAAATTGCTAGTTATTTTAGAAGTAGATATTCAATCAACAACAAGACTTTTTTATTTAATATTTTCTTATAAAATAATAAGCAATCTCTCTCGAAATAAACAAAAAAATAAAAGTTTTTTTAAAAAATAAAATAATAAATACCTTATAAATATATACATGCATTGAAATTTCTCATTACTTTACAAGATTATAATAATGGAATTTAAAAAATCTGTTTAAATTATATATTATAAAAGGATTTAATAATTTAATAATTTTTTCCAATTTAATATTTTTTTTAATTTTTTATTATGTTTTTTCTTTTTTTTAATTTGTCTTAAAAAGATTTATTATACATATGTACGTTTATATTACCTATTTATCTTTAATTTATTTTATATCTTTCTAAAAAGTTATCGTATTTTACTACTAATAGATTTTTTATTTTAAATATGAATCATTATTTCATTTTCCTATCAAAAAAAAAAAAATTTATGCTAGTATAAAATGGAAATAATTTATATTTTAAATTGTACTAATTACTTTTTCAGTTCATTATTAGTGAATTTCGTTGAAAAGTATATTACATAATTGATAATAACTATATATTCACTTAAAATGAACTTATTGATAATTTGATTTTTATAATACTTCAAAATTTTAATTTTCTTAAATAATATAATTTACATAAAGAAAAATAGATTAAAAATGCAGAATACTGAATAACTATTATTTTTATATTAACAATAAAAAATTAAAATGAAATATTTCCAATATAGTATTTACATGTATACATTCACTATAACATATTTATCAAAGTATAAAAAAATAAAACTTTTAAATCGTTATTGAATCAACTTAAAATCAATTATTCAATTATGCGTATCCGAATATCCACAAAATATTAATTTTTATAAATAAAAAAATCAGAGATTTACCTAAGAATAAAAAATTTAATTATATCTTCTAACATCATGTATTATATATAATATTTTTCATTCAGATAGAATATACAGATGAGAGAGAGAGAGAGAGAGAGAGAGAGAGAGAGAGAGAGAGAGAGAGAGAGAGAAAGAGGGGGAGCGAGAGGAAGAGAGAGTGAGAGTCAAAGACAGAAAGTTCGGTTAAGGGATAAATGTAGAAAAGTAAGTAGCATCCAGAAAAATATATAATTAATTAATTAAAAAGTATATTAAAAAACTGCCAATTAGGATGAAGCTAGCAATTTCGCAGCTGCGGTAACGTGGTGCTGATGATGATATGGCGCTTCCTGGGTAGTATAGTAGTTCGATTGCTGATGTTCACTTGTTGAAACACCGACTTGGTGAGGATGTTGATAATATGATGAGTACGGTTGAGTGATGATTCCACTTTCACAACCACGTGGTTCGGCTTTTACTGATGAAATGGTATTATCCCCACCTGGCACGCTACTACTTGCGTTTGATGACAACAGTGATGTATGTCCGAGATAAACTGGGCGTTCCGATGGCGGAGATACGGAATTTGTCGATGATGCTTTGATATCAAGCTGATGCAGATGTTGTTGTTGATGTTGGTGCGTTTCGTGGTGATTATTTTTTAATTCTAAAATGAATAAGAAATTTTGTAAAAATGGTTTTTATTTTAAACGAGCTTGATACAAATTTCATTATATATTTTTTCGATAACATAGTCATAATCAAAGATATAATAAATAAATGTTTTATCAACCAATATAAAGTCAGTAATTTACAATGAAAAGTATTAAAAAATAATTAATTTTAGATTTTAACAAACACTAAACTTTTTCCTTATATTTCAGCAATGCATATATTTTATGTTTATAATAAAACAGCAACATTTATCTTTTACTTAATATAAATTATATATTTTTAAATTGAATTTTGCAATATAATTTATAATGAAATATTGAATTAATTATAATTTCATTTGATTCTTTTTTTTTAATTAATAAGTTCCTGATTTACCACTGTCAAATATTTATAAGTATAAAAAAAATTCTTTATCCTTTATAAAATTAGAATTTTTATAAAAATTTGTAAAATTTTTAAAAATAATTCATATTTTAAATTATATATTTTATTTAGTTACTTTTCACTTTTCAATCTGAAATAAAAGACTTTTATAATATTAGGTAAAGAGGGCTATTATTCGATATTGAAATACTACCAAAAAACAATCGACATATGTATACATGTTTTACGTAAGTTATCCTTATGGTCATCGAAATGGCTTATGGCAAGAAAATACCCGTACATTTTAGATGATTAGACATACCAAGTGTATTGTAAATATTTATAATATATGGTGCATATTGTGTGCATTTATTGTATGACGAATCGACATATGTATTACGCGATCGTTTACGTGCATGATTATTATTATTATTATATAAATTGAAATCTCCTTGATTTTTTCAATTGAAAAATCATGTACAATAAAAATAGAATTAGTTACAAATTCAAATTGTGCCTATTAAAAATTTCTCTTTAAATGCTTTTAACACATATTATTTTATATAAATATATTTTATACCCACATAATTTTCTGGTATTTGTTAATATTTCTAAAAAATATTAAAATACTTGAGAAAATTCAATATTAGAAAAAAAAAAAAAATGAAATGAATCCTAGGTACCGTTAGATGGTGAAGAAGCAGTAGAGGTACTGTTTTCATTATCGGCCGAGGATTGGCGCATGCTAGGTTCAGGCGTTTTCTTAGGTTTGCGCTTGCGCGTCTGTATACCATCTTTCCTCATAGCCAGCGGTCGATTAACACCATGCAATTTAAAATAAAGACCACAAGCATTGCAGACAGGCTCACCCTCATTATTACGTCTCCACAAGGTTGTAGTCCGCGTACCACAGTTCGTACAGCATAGTCCCAACCGTCTCGTCGCCGTCTGGAATTCAGAAATCTGTCCCATTTGCTTACGTGTATCGGCAGTAACTGATGCAGACACTTATCATACAAAAAAAAAATGTTCCTTTTTCCTATATTTCATGTTCATTTATTATACTCCGCATACTTCTACCTTCGTACCTTGATAAAGTCAATTAATCAGAGCCATTAGTCTTGTATATTTTAATAATAATTTACTAACCTTAACACAAATTTTTTGGCAACATTATTTTATATTGGCAAGTTATTTTTAGGCACATAAACCTATGCGCTTTATACGGCAATAATCATAATACATACATTGTTACATTACACACTAAGGGCCCGCACCGCATGCATACCCGCGTACATAAATTAATTTTTTAACATCAATAATTTAAAGTTTATCGACATTATTATTATGAAATATGCAAATATGTTATAAAAATATGTTGTATAATAATTTATATAACTGTCAATTCAAATATACTGTACCGTATACTGTACCGTAAAATTTATCGGAAAACGTAAAATAAGGCTATTATTGTTTTGCTCAATATTACACAATATGTGCATATTATTTTTTCTTAAAAGATTACTCTTAAATATATATTTAATGTGTTGCGAATTAAATGAACTAGTTATTTTAAGTTATTATTTATATTCATTAATTTATATTCATTAACTCCATAAAATTCCTTTAAATTGATGCTAAATTGATGCTAAATTGATGCTAAATTAATCGATCAACCATTAAAAGTGTCAACCAAATTTAGTTTATTTGTAAATTAATTAAGTGTTATTGTATTCAATATAGTTATGGAATATTTAAAAAAAAAAATAAAATTTTTTTTTCTGTTTTTAATATAATTAATGGAATTGAAATTAAAGTGAAAAAAAAAAGAAAAAGAAAAATCTGAATATTTCTTCTTTTTTTTTAATAAAATAACTTACCAAACGTTTTGTAGGTTTGATGAGAGGACGGTTCATACCGTTAATTTTATGATAAAGTCCACAAGCATTGCAAAGATAATGACCAGTACCATCGCGCCGCCATAGCGGTGTGGAAATAGCTCCACAATTTACGCATTCTCGGCCCTCGCTAAACTGAAAATCCATAGCTGTATCTACAAAGATAATATTTCATGTAGCTACGAAAATTCATAAAAAAATTCTTAGGGATTGATAGACTAAATAATTGATTCAACTTCAACCAAATTATTAAAAAATTATTAAAATATATTAAATTCTTTATTATTAAATTAAATTCTTTAACATTAAAGTCAATTACATGAAAAAATTGATAGCTTTTTTTTTAAAAAAATATTTATATTTATTTGTTTAGATTTATTTTATTTATATTAATGAAGTGTAATTAATTAAAAAACAAAATTAATTATAATTATAATACAAATTTGTATCTATAAAACGAAAGACGATAACAAATTAATGATATGAAAAATTTAATAGATCTATTTTATTAAATTATTTAATTTAAATAATTTTTATCAATATATATATATATGTGAAATTTTATATATTATATCACAAACCCATTATCTTATGAAAATTATTTACTATTCAATATTTAGAAATCATTCTACACATTAAAATTATGCTTTATAATTAAAACAAAACAAAATTATAGTAATTTAATTATGCATTTATTATTTCTTAACAACTATTATAAATAATATAACAAAAATTTATTAGTGAATAAATTTACTTTTATCTCAATTTCTCCTTTTGCAGCTAAATCCTCCTT
The DNA here is from genome assembly GCA_018907245.1 of Eupristina koningsbergeri. Taxonomy (NCBI): domain Eukaryota; kingdom Metazoa; phylum Arthropoda; class Insecta; order Hymenoptera; family Agaonidae; genus Eupristina; species Eupristina koningsbergeri. The sequence goes on from JACCHV010000081.1 coordinate 201,936, forward strand.
ACTCCATTTTTATCTATCTTCTCTCATTTTTTTTCTAATTTTCCTCTATTAAACATGATACTTTTAGCGGCATTATCAACATATACCACCCTAACAATAAATAGCAATTATAGAATTATAAAAGACGCCTTCCCAATAAACGAAGCACAATTAAAATTTTCCAAAGATTTCATGATATCGATATACATATTATATACATATCATATCCATACTTTTTATTCATGATAAATATGGATGTGACATTATTTTATTATGTCAGCATTAAGAGATTAATTTTAAGTTTAACGTTAACTTTAAATTAACATTAAGTTACTTCAAAAAGAATAATATTTTATAGTTCTTTGTTGTAGTTCACCTCGACTTACTTATCTCTAATTTTAAAAATAATTCTATTTTCCTATCATTCAATTAATTTGTTCCATCTACTGCTATACTGAACGTCATTAAAATATAAAGAAAATTCACACTATAAGAATTCTGATATTTTTTCTATTTTTTCATTTAAATTAGATAATTTTTCATGATTTTTCTTACAGATACACGACTACTTTATGATTGCATAATATTAGTTCAATTTTGGAAGCGTCTTCTATAAAAGATTATTTTTCTGACATTATTTTTGCATCTCCGCCTTTAACATCCTAAATCTTTTATTTATCATTATATTTTTATTAAGTTATAAACCAAATAGCACGTTATTATCCGCATCTGTTTAAAAAATGAACATATAACGTACTCTAGATATGTTGAATACAATTTCGATCTTCCTTGTTATTATAAGAGATTATTTTTACATGAAAATTAAATTTTTAATATTCATTTTTATTTAAGATCCCAGGCTACTGCTATAATATGGCACATTATTATTCTCGAATTGGAAATTCTTTGGTAAATATTCACTTTTAATTCTGATGTTAAGAAGCTTCACTATTATGTCTCAATTAGTTGAAATAAATGAATATTTAGAAAATTTTATATATAAAATTATCATTTATTCATTTAGTATTTAAATATAAATAATACAATTGAGAAATTAGAAATTCGATGTTTGTTTAGAGTAAATTAATAAAAATAAATGTCAAAAATATTATTACTGCATATTGAATTTACAATTTTGTAGTATGAAGTACAAAGATATGTGTAGTCTGAATTATATATTGTAGTCTTTTGTTGTTATTTACCTTAACCTACTTACAACTTCAAAAAAAATTGTAATCTCCAAATATTTAAATATTTTTCAATCATTACAATTTAATTGTGTTAAAATAGTTCATTTAAAAATAAATTGCTTTAGATTCTCTAGATAAAAGATTTTAAAAAGATTGTTGAAAAATTATAATACAGTTTCCACGAATATTTATAGAACAAGAAATATATTTTTACCAATAGGTGTTCATATTTTTATGTTTTCATCGATCGGCGTATTGCACGGATCCGTAAAATATTATGAAGCACGCAAATTAATTTTTGAATAACCACCGTGCAAACTTATAGGAGTTGTTAAACGTGGATTTAGAATTATAATATATTATTATTTTGCATAAGAAAACTAATATAAAATAAATAAAGTTAAAAATACATAATTATTGATGAATTTATATTTAATTATGTAAAACTTAAAGTGTAACTGTTATACGATAAATAGGAGCTTAAATTATAAAAAATATGAACAAAAATTCGTCACATTAAAAATGTATACAAAATAAAAAAAAGAGATGATAGTAATCTTAATTGGATAAGAAGAAATATATACAAAATCATAAAGAAAAAGATGAAAAGCAACAAGACTTGGTTTATTAGGATATATAAAAGGAATAGAAGTATAAAATGATCAGGTATAGATAATCGATTCTGGAGCATCGGAATACATAACAGGACATGAGGAATGGTTTAGTGACTTCAAAGAATTCAAAAACAATATGAGGATTGAAATCAATAATGGAACTTTTATGAAGGTGCCCGGTGAAGGTAAAATCGAGAATAAAACTTTTATTAATGGAAATACTTATCTGGAACTTTTCATAATATTTTGTAAGGAACGAACATGAAGCGAAAATTAAAATTTGTTAAAATATGTTACAAAGAAAAATATTGATTTAAATACATCAAACTGTGATAATGAGTGTATATTTTTGAAAGATGAGAAAATAATACTTAACAGTATAGATGTTGAAAATTTATATAAAATAAATGTTCAGGTTATAATACGAACAGTATGTAACTTGTAAATAAAAATTGAATAAAAAATTCAAAATTTACAGCTATGGTTTGAAACGTTATGGCATAAAAATATTAATAATATTAAAAAATTCTTAAAAAATTTATGTTTTAAAATTAAAAATATTGATATTATAAATGAATATAAATATTTATGAAGATTGTGTTTATGGTAAGTAACATAGATTTAAATTTCAAGATAAATATGATCGTATAGAAACTTCTTAAGAAATTATTTATATTGATGTTTTTGAGCCTATGGAAGTAGGGCCAAAAGGAAATAAATTGTATTCTCTAATTTTTAAAGATAATTTTTTAAATTTACTACAATTTACTTTTTACGGCATAAATCATAAGTAATTGATAGGTTTAAAGCTTTTTATTTTGAAGTTGAAAATGAGTTTGGATCTAAAATTGGATAAATTCATAGTAATGGAGGAAGAAAATTTAAAAATAAAAAAGTTGAACAATGAAGAATTTTTAAAAAACAAAGCTATTAAACGTATGATAAATATACTATATATACATATTTATTTTGAAGAAAATGGTATAGCTGAAAAAACTAATCGTAGAATTATAAAAGCAAGACGTTCAATATTATATTCGAAAACTGATTTATTTTTATGGACTAAAGTAATGAAAATTTTAGAAAAGGTAATGAATTATTCTAATTGTAAATATGTATTCATTATTCTTGATCTCTTTTTTTTAAAAAATATTTTCTTCCTCTTACATTGTTATCTTTAATCATATTTCTTCTTATTATTTAATGCTCATTCTCAATACTTAGATTTTATTACATTCATCCTACTTAATAGAGCTTAAATTAGCTTGGATTTAGATATCTTCTAAAATCAAAAATCTCTATAATATTAAATTTTTTTTAATCTTATCTTTAATTAGAGATTGATGTAGAGATTTTAAATTATAAAGTTATAAATAAGAAACTAAGTATGCCGCTGGTTACATAAATTCGACATTATAACTTTCATAAATGCTTATAAAAGAATTTTAGAGATATTCTTATAATTTTATTAACTGCAACATTTATAAATTATAAGTAAAAAAAAAATTATAGTTATGCTGATAAAAAAAAAAAATTTATTTAAAACTTAATTGTTTGAAATATAGATAAAATTTCAACCTGGAGATTGCAAAATAATACATTTGAATAACATATGGTCTGTCCAAAAAATATCAACATTTTATTTTTTTGCCGACTCTTGGCCACTTATTAATTAAAATTGAATACAAATATCAAACTCAAATTATTCCTAATATAAAACATAATTACGCTTTCAACCTTTTTCTAAATTTTGGCGTTCAGTTTTTCTATTTACTTTCTCCTCTAAAATTATGAAATCTTCACTTAAAATATAAAAATTGAAAAAATATTTACCTAAATGTAATTTTAATCATCAGGCTACTTATCATATGTTCCAATGCTCCATATCTAATCAATAAATTCTAAACAACCGTATACTATTAAATATCTTCCTTCTAAACCAATTCTTAATATTGATTTTCCAACTACTCTTTTTCCTACTACTCCTCTCACTAAGTCTTATTCAAAAGATGTCGCTCAAAATAAATTCTTCACATTTATGATGTCTTTGTTTCCTTTTCCATCACGTTATTAATTTTTTTCTCCTTAACCCTCTCAAATCATAAAATTTGATATGAAATTTCTATATCTTCTCTGTATATTATATAGCAAAGATTTTACCCCTAAATAATAGGTGCTTCTAATAATTTTTTTAACATTCTCAATTGGGATACTAATAGCATCAAATTAATCTTTGCCATGTTAATGGTTCTACTTAGGAAAACGCATAATATACACATACAACATAATTCTTCCTACAGTGGAAAGTAATTATCGTTCAATATTCACTATTTCAGATTTTTTCTTCTTTTTGTAAGTGAGTATTGAAATTGATGTATCCCCTAAATTCATTCAAATCTTTGCGATCTACTCTCCTCAAAAAGCTGACAGTGATCTATCTCAAATTAATCGATCTTCCCCGATAACTGTCCTCCCACTATACTGACAAGTGATGTTAGTCATAGACATACATTCTAGGATTGTTCTTAAAACAATCCCAAAGGTAGTTCTCTATTACCTTAATATCTCAAGAATCTTATTTTTTCCAATCAGGCTCCAGAAGAACCTACACATTATTTTGGCAATTACAATTTACCTATTATTCTTGATCTCTCAATTTCTAAAATTTTTTTTTTTTTCTTTCGTTACTCCTATTTAATTGTCTATCTTCTGAGCAACTCCTAGTAATTTTAAATATTTATTCTATTCCACGCGCTCTTTTTCTACGAATAAGGGTTAATTGATTACTGTCTCTAATCTAAATTTTCTGCCATTTTTCAATTAGATCTTCATTAGATATTGATATGATTACTTCTTCATTAAACTGCCATATTCTTGAAAACAAATCTTTATTTGCCTTCCTTAATACATATAAATCCCATAGTATCGTACTTTCATCTGATATTATTAACCTCATTAAAATCAGAAATAAGTTTCGTCGTGAGTGGCATATATATATAGTTTCCATTGTCTGAAAAAATGGAGCATCTAAATTATTTTCAATATATTATGCAAGAAAGAACTTGAAGTTCGTTAATACTATTTTCCAAACACTTACCGAAGAGAGAAATTCATCGTAGATCTCATCGGAAAGTAGTTAGATATCTTTGTAATTGCAAAAGTTCCTCTCTCCTTTTTATTCACAATAATACCATTTTTATCTCGAATGAGGAGAAATCTACCCTCTTTTTTGACATCTTGCAGAAGCAATGTTCCTTCAATAAATCTACTTTCTCTTATTTTAAACTATATCTTTTAATTCAAAACACTTTATACTTAATTACTCTTTTTAAATACTTAAAAATCTAACGTTAAAATGCGTAAATCCTAAGTTATTCTTTTTAAAAACTGCAGTCTCCACATTCATATTCTAGAAAATCTTTTAATAAATGGTACTCTTCTTCCTTGAGCTTCTTCTATTAAATATCTTGGCATTACTTTTTATCAAAGACGCTATTAGGATTTCTGAATCTTTCATATTAAATCTAAGAAGAGTTGCTACCATCCCATCATTCATTACTTGATTCCCTCCCATTTAGTTGATTCTTAGAGTATTTCCCTCAAGTCCTTCAAAATAAAGATCCTATTCCCTAAATCTTTAAAAAATTTTCTCTATCTATTCTTTTCCCTATAGTAACAAAAATATATATTTTATCTAATCACTTTACATACATATACATATATATTCTATCAACCAATTACATCCGTTTAATTTGGCAACTGATTCGATATTCTTTTTATAAATTTTCTACAAAAAACATTTTAATCTCTCCTCAATAAATATTGCTCATAGGACTTTCAAAAAGAATATTTTAAATGCTAAAAAATAGCTTTGATGAGTATGAAAGGTAATTTGTTCATTATGCAAAAAATTCTGCTTTTTATTTTTTAGTTCATAATGAATAATATATCTATTCAAAGTTAACCAAAATCAACTTACTTCCAAAGCTATCCATTTCTCCAAAATAAAAAATAGTTTTCTCTCTAAAATTTGAATAAATTTTAATCTTCAGTTATTTTTAAATTTGTAAACTATAACAGTAAAATGAAACTCTTGCCTAAGTTCATCCTTCATACTTCTTTACTTTCAATAAAAATATCCATATTACACTAAAAACTAAACTAATTTTTTATTAATTTTTAATAATTAAATTGAAATCTTTAAGTAATTGTGCACGGTATTATTCCTCGTTCGGTTCCGATTAGCAGTACTAATCCATGGGAACAAAACCATTTGCAAAGTTCCTACATAGATTAGTTTCGTAATTTTCTTAACACGTACGATTATACGAGGAACACATAAATTAAAAAAAAAAATGTAAACATAAAACCGTAATATAACTTACGAACCATAATCATTCACAAAAATTTCAAATCTTTTTATATTAATTCACACTAATTTATTCATTGAACAATTACTTAAGAGTTCTAATAAAGAAACTACAATAATTAGTTAGTACAAGCATAAATATGATGTTTTTAATTCATTTCTGAATGGCCTTAATGTCTAGTTTCTTCAATTTTTGTTTACATTTCATTATTATATACTAGAAGTAACAATTTTTAAAATTAATATACCTTATTTTTCGTGTCAAAAGTGTCTAACAGATATAATATAACATTGCATATTATTTCAGATAACTTTTTTAAAATTATGCACAACCTTCTTCGATAAAAAAAGCATTTTATATGTAATGATATAAAATAAATCCATATAATTCATTTTAGCAATTGTGTCCTTGACTTCTTGGTAAAAGAGTTGCCGTTTATTTACAACTGCAAATAATTAGTGTTCCCGTTTATTGAGTAGCAACATCTAATGTTGAGAATGAACATTATTATTAAAAAATATAATCTCTTCTATATGTACATATAGAGAATTATATTAAAAAAAAATAAAATCGTTTAAAATTATAGTTAAAGATAGAATATATCTTATGTTTAAAGATTTATGAAATGGAATTAAAATAATGTCGATGTTTGTCAATTTTAATTAATTCAGATTTTGTCAATGAAAGAATTATGAGACATTAAAATATATGTATAAATTCAATCCTCAGTAATTACAATTAACAGGATAACTTCTCTGAAAAGATACATAGTGATTTATAAATTTTAGATAATATTGGATATATTAGTGTATGCGTGTAATATAATAAATATTAAAAAATTATTAAATTCTCTATTTATTTTTTTACTTTTTATTCACAATTTATACGATAATACATTAAAACAATAATAAAAACAATAAACAACATATAGCGAAAATTTATTTTTAATTATATTTATTTTTAAGTTTAAGAATGAATTTACAATTTTTTTTGCGATTTTTTTTTTATATATTAATGATCTCCATAGGCGCATTGAGTAGTTTTTAAATTACAGAATCATTTACATTTTGCTTATGATTCCAATTTTATTATCTTCCCTATTTATTACATTTTTAATTAATTAATTCAAATTAATTAATAATTGAAATATTAATTATACTTAAAAATGTAAGTAAAACTGATGTAAAACTTAAAACAAATATTTGATTAATTTGATCGCAGAATTTATAAGTTAAATAATTACATGAGTAGATTTTATATTTCAAAGTATAATCAATTTATTAACATAAAAATTGAGTTAATAAAATTGAATTAACTCGTAAAAAAAGACCATTTGCATATCAATGTTTTAAATAAACGTTGTTCTATACAAATTGATTTCTATATTTTATTTATTATATTTATATATATTTATTCTAGACAAATAGTAATTTTAATGTAGTTACTTCGTAAATGTTTTAAATGTAAAATTGATTGATATTCGGTCGAAATATCAAAAAACAAAGCTCTTCATTTTTTGGCCTGCCTTTTATAGTTTTTTAGTTTTTTTCATCTACTATGGCATCCCTTGCAATGGGATAGAGTAAAGTGGTCGTTTCCTTCTGGTTAATTATTTTTGCTGATGATTGAGACACATAGATAGATAGATAGATAGATAGAGAGAGAGAGAGAGAGAGAGAATAGTTAAACTCCGGATAATAAATACAAAATGACCAATGTAAAAAATCTTGTTCACGCGTTAAATTTTAAATTAAATGACATTTAAATTATTACCTCAGTGAAATTATATAGACGGTATTTAATATAATTTTATTTAACTTGTATTATACAATTTAGAATATTAAAATTCCCAATAAATGTTTCCAGAGCGAAAATATAAAAATAATAATAGATCTCAATTTTAATATACATTCAATAACTACTCTTTTACATTAATCAATTAATATATCAAAAACAACGTAAGAAACATAAAATTATTCAATAGTTCACTCTCATCTCTCATTCAAAAATTTGTAACATTGTACTCTCCTTACTCGATACGTTTTACAAAAAAAATGGTCTCTTATTCTTTCATTAACAATTGTATACATACGATTGTATTAAAGTACAACAAATTTATTATTCTAAAATTAACAAAAGGCGTTACAAACAAAGAAAAAAAAAACATTCATATTAATACCGCCACAATAAATAGACAAAAATGTTAACAAATAAAACTATTTAAATGTACGATATAAAGGCTTTCTACATATCCTTATTGAAATTGATAACATTTGAAATATAAAGTGATTTTTTAAATTCTATTCAATTTTTATTATCATTGATTTCATGTTCAATCAATTGTTCAGTATATACTAGATTTTTATTATTATGTAACTATAATATAAAATATTATATATTTTTATAAATATTGTATAATATCTATATTAATTTATTTATAAATTTATTTATCTTTAAAAAAAAAGTGTAAAATTTTTTTTATTTAAGAAAATCCGAATGAAGACGATCCGTGTCGAAACATCGTATGTCAAAATGAAAAGATTATTTTAAAAATTTTTTTAAAAATTATGATACAAAAAATATGATTTTCTTCAAAACCGAATCCCTTTTATTTAATAATAATTACAATAAAGTGTATAATAAAGAATAAATTCCAGTTTTCATTTGTACCAAGATAATTTAATTAACCAATATCTTTTTTATAAACTTGCGTCTGGTTATTATATATGAGTAAATATATTAACTATTTGTAAAATGAGAGAAAATAAAACTAAATTTATAAATAAATTATATGAATACGCTAAAACGCGGTGGTGTTTAATAGATTTTAATGAATCAGTATGGAAAAAACACTTGATTAAAATCTCGAAGAGCTTTTTGTCAAAGGAAAGCCGCTATCATTTATTCATTACACATGGCTTGTACAAGACTCTGTATAGCAGTTATAATTCATTGACTTTGCCGTCATAAGAGAAAAAATTTTTCTTATACCAATTCTATTTGCTCTTATACATGTATTAAACAAAAAAAACTTCTTTAATTTTCTTTCTTACTCATTTTCTTTCTGTATCAATTTTGTAATTCACCCTAAGCTTTTACATAATGCTTAATTTTATTGTAAACTACATTAGTTTGAATTTTTTATAACTCAATTATTTGTCACAGCGATTTCAGAAAGTTCGGAAAATATGTAGCAGAATTTTTCCTATCCTTTAAAAAAATATGTTTTGCGCGAAGGCATATTCTATCGGTCCAATTGATCGTAAAATAACAAGAAAGATAGGAAAACTTTCTCCGCACATTTTTCGACGTTTCCGAAAACGTTATGAAAAATAGTCGAGTTATAATAAAATTAAATCTCGATACTTACAATACAACATGTGCACATGTACAGATAAGCCCCAGTGCTATTAGATTTAAAATTATCGTCGAATATTAATATCCAATGTAGGTATTATAAATTTGTTCAATTATAAAAAAATATTCTGTTTGATTTTTTTACTATTATATTAAATATAATGATTTTAGTAAACTTTTGTTTATTTATATTTAAAAAATTTGTTTCTATAAACATTTTGCGCATTGGACACTGTTATAAAAAAAATTATTTAATTTAACATTAATCATAAATACGATTATAAATTAAAATTTACCGATCGCTCGATCTGATGATATCCCGTTAAAGTGCCATTGTTTATTAGCAATAGGTGTAAAGCGATAGATAGGTAGCTGTTAAAATAACTTATGCATTGGGATTTAAAAAAAATTATAAATTCAATTGTTTAAATTGCATTTTCTTGGACATTTTCATTGGCTGTGGATGAAATGATTTTGAAATAAAAAGCCGACTCACCATACGGAGAAGCTCTTTGGAATCCTGCACTGTCATAAGCACGCCACGAAGACATCATTGCGACATTTTGAGCATAAAAAGGCGTGGCTGCTGCTGCTGCTGCAAGACTCGTGTGAGGGTGAGCCGTGTGAGGGTGTCCCGGGTGTGGGTGTGTGTGGCCAGTGTGTGCACTCATTCCACCGGCAGAGCTTCCTGTATGCGTAACTAGGGCGTGGTGAGTGTAGCTATCCACACCGTGTTGCCAAGATGCCGTCTTTTCCCTGGAGAAGTACCGTACACGATTGTAAGTGCTCTGCTCTCATTCTCATTCACTAAGCATGAAATAGAGAGGTTCTTTCTTTTCATGAGCAAGTTCGTATAAAAATACATAGCCTCTTGATAGAACCTTCTATAAATAAAACTTCTAATGAATAAAATTATTAATTTAAGAAAAATAGTATTTTTACAATAAAAATTATAATTTACAAAAAAATACAAATTCCTAGTTATTCTTAATTTTATTCCTTTAAGCGTTAAAAATAATCCGCTCTGAATTATTATAACATAAAAGCCCTTTCCAATTAAATAATAAATTCCGTAATGTCATTTTTCGATATTAAATTAATTTTTTTAATAAATATTATATTTTAAATTTAAATCGAGACTGAAATCTTTTTTATATACAAACTGCCGATAATTTATAGACGTTGCACTCTAATTCTTAACAGTATGAATAAAAATAAACATATAACTGATTATTATTTATGTAAATATTTATTCATTTTTTACAGTAGCTTTATAAATGATTTTTCAATTTAATTCATAATCTTATGTACACTAAATTTATTACAAGTAAAATTTCTTACTTATAATATAAGTGTAAGTTCTCAAATATTTTAAAATAATTTAAATACACTTTTTTCATATTTGTAGTATCAATCTTTTATTTTGATTAAATTATAATTTAAATAAATATATATCATTAAAATATTATGACTTGAATTTTGATGTGTATTAATATACATTTATAATATTGATTCTTTAACATACCAGCAATTTTATATATTTGTTTTTGCTTTTCCTTAACAAAAGTTCTAATTGTGTTCTACGAAAAATCAAATATATTATAAATTACAATTTTCAAACTAATGTTATTTAAAGTATAATTCTATATATACTATTTCATACAAAAAGTCATATTTAAGATTAAAAATTATTAATTTTAATTGTTTTAGTTTAATTATATATGTATGAAAAATTATAATATTAAGTATTTAATATAATATATACAAAAATTAATTCTGATAAAATATCATATTAAATTTATAAAAATGATGTGAAATAAATTATTTAAAATATAATAAAATATAACAATAAAATTAATCATTATTATTTGAAATACTATTAAAATTTGATACATGTTAAATAATTCTTATGATTTAGAAAATTGAAATGCAAAATTTAGCATTTTTTAAAATTAAAATATCCTTAATGTTTAAATAGATATTTAGTATTTCTTAAATAAAAATATATACTAAATTTAAATTAACATTATATTTAAGAATTAAGGAATTTCCTGTTTATAAAAAATATTTGAATTGATTCGCAAAAAAATTTTTAAAATCCAATACAAAATTGATAATCTATTTAACTTTAAGTATATACAAATTTTTCTATAAAATATATGATTCATTAGTATATTAAATACTTAAGATTAAATCTTAGATTATGTTTACTTTTTCAATTAAATTCTTAATATTATTTTTAATACTGACTTTTTAATATTCTAATATTTATTTGGTTATTTATTACATGGTGGTGTTTACCGATGTATTATTCTGCAACTTCTGAATCATTCGCGATTTGAAATTCGTAATACAGAAACAACCAAGAGAATATATCTATTCATTATTGATCAACAAAAAAAATGAATATCACTGTTACACAAAATTTTCACTCAAATAATTTACCTATTTGAAGGGTAATGATAAATAATATTGACAAATGAAATGTTACTTAATATTGAGATAAAGTTAAGAAGAATAGTACGAAATCAAATAAATCAAGTTAAGAAGATAATGCAATAATATTGAGAAAGATTATATTGAGAAAGAACTGAGAAGAGTGAAAAGCTAAGAAGACAAAAAAATTGCTTTATATTGAAGAACAATTGAAAGTAGAAATTCAATTGAATATTTAAGTTCAAACTAATCAGTTGAAAATATTGTATTTGAATCATTGAGACTTGATCGCAAAGAAATTAGTTATAGGAATTTATGATAAATAAATACGAAATAGCAATTTAACACTACTGATATCAAGGATATAATTACATTTGTCTTTTATAAATATTTTAAATAAACTTCTATTTAAATCTAATTTAAATTTTTTATAATTATTATTATCTTATAGATGATATGCATTAAAATTCACACTAAAACGCATTATATAAATTGGTCATTTTAATTACAATTATTTAATAACCGTAATAATATTAAAGGTTTTTGATATAGTTTTTTAATTATTTTTAATTCATTGACAGTTTATTTAGATATTTGATTATATATATTCATAACATTCATAAATTTAATAAATATATCTATAAATACAGAATACCTATGTATATGCTTGAGGATCTCAAATTATTTATTATTATTATTATTTATTATTACTTATCGATGGCGAAAAGTCTTCTGTTTAAGTAGCTAAAATTTTTCATTTAGAAAAAAGAAAATTAGAGATATATAAATAATTTAATTCGTATTCAGAAAAAGCAACTAGCAATGATAATTCTAGAGAAATTGAAAAAGATAGTAATAATTCATATATAATGAAGAAGTTTTCACCTTGTACTAATTAATAAAAGTTACTATACATCATACTAATAGTTATGTGTAAGCTTCTATCGCACATATACGTACTACATGAAATATAACAAAAAAAACAATTTATAAATTGAATATATTCTTTTATAATGCAGATTTTACTTTTTTATTGAAATTTTATTTTTATTGAATATTAAATATTTAATCTTAATTTATTAATATTTATTAATTCTATATTGAAATATTACAAAATATATAAAACATTTCAATACAACTATTATAAATTTACATGGTAAATTAATTTATGGTATTATTTTGTTTTATTTATGGTTTTATGATATATTATTTTATTAATTTTTATAGTTATTCAATATTTTTCTCCATTGTGTATACTAACATTATTGACGGAATATATTCTAATCCAAGATTTTGATATTTAGACAGATAGTCCGAAATGCAGATTTTATATAAACTTTATATAAAATAATATATAAATTTATATAAAAATTTAGAAAAACCAATTTTATTCGTATGTGACTGAAAACTTGAAAACTAACCTTTTTTACTAATTTTTATTAAATTATTTTTTTAAATTTATTTTATTTTAAACTACGGTGCTGGTTTCGAAATTTATTTTTATAAAAATATCATTAGATTTGAATTTTTATTCTAGTTAAATTTTATTTTAAAATGTTGTAAGCAAAAAAATTTTCTGAAAATAAAATATAGTTATCGCTTTGTAATTACATATGAACAATTCGAGTAGCACCCTAAAATACATACATTAACCGCAATAGAAAATACTCACTACGTTTATAAGTACAGAATTGTTGACATCAAAAAGTTTATACATCCTCGTTCTGACTTAGTCATTGAATTTAGTTTTGATTAAAAATAGTTAATGCTCGTCATGGTTGTCCTGCAAAGCTTTTACTATTTTATACAAATGTTTTTGATTCATATAGTATATATTTTCTCAATTTCTCACTCACTCTCCTGTACTTTATATTCCTTACATTAACTCGATTCCTTGTGGTTTCGTCATCTTATGTTACTCATATGTGGGGTAATAATGATAAAAACCCATCTCATGATTTACTCACAAAATTATTCTCATGTTAATTTTCTATATGTAATGTCCGATAAAATAAAAAGTAAAAAATGTAATAAATTTTTTACAGAATCATAGATATGATTGAATTAAGCATGATATTACAATAAAACCAAATTTCGCAACATAAATATATTTTTCTTAAAATTATATCTCATAGTAAAATTATTATTTTCACAATTAAATTATTAATAAACTATTTTTCTTAATTTAATATTCAACAACAATATTCGATATTAAGTGTGCAGTATCTTTTATTTAAATATACACGCGCAATTAGAAGTGTGAAATTATTACGGTGAATGAATAATCATATTCTGTGAATTTATATAAATAGTTTACTTTTTATTTAGATTATAATTATACAATGTAAAATATACATATACAAGTGCCCATGTTCATAAATTTCCGTTATAATATCCTTAATGCGCAGTTGTGCAATGAATTATGCGTTATATTACTGCTAATATATTAATGAAATTACTTTTGAAAATATATAATATTAAATAATTTATTTAATTACAGACTTATATGATAAAATAAATAAACAAGCGCAGATTTATTATCAATTGACTAAACGTGTGATTCATGCATTTATTTTTATATAAAAAAAAATCAAAATTGAATTTTATTTATTGAGACAGAACAAAAATTCAATGGACACTTACCAACCAGGAGAAGTTGAACCAGGAAATGAGTGATATTGTGTTACACTGGTAGACGAGGGTATTGTAGGCCTCGACGATGGTACATATACAGGAGCTTGCAGCTGCTGAACATGTTGCTGATGCTGCTGAACTTGCTGCGTTTGTTGCTGATAATCTGAACTTGCGCCGTAGCCGGTGCTCCCGGTTCCGTGAAACATTATCCTGTATCCCCGGTGCTGTAGTTTGAGTATTACTGAAATCCGTATTAAATCATTACATATAATTTATTTACCATTTCAAAAATTATTTAAATTTTTATGACGCTCTAATAAAAAATATAGTAAATTATTTCTGCTGTTACATTTATTTAATAATTAATGCATTAGCATCTAACAAATTAATATTAATTATTCAATAAATTTTGATAATAATTATCATACAATATTTCAATTATCATGGTGTTATTAATTTTGAGGATTAATAATTTTATTTATAGATAAATGCATCCGTTTTATTTTTCATATTTAATATTAATATTTAATTTAATAATATTTTCTAAATAGATGAAAATATAATTCTATAATTATTATAAATGCATTATAAAATATTGATTTAAATACTTTTGCAATAAAATAAATAAATTATTATAATTAAATATAATTGAAAATTTATATTTGTGCTTGCATATTTTTTATTGAAAATTATCATAATTTTTATAAATACATAGTCGAATGCTTATTTTTATTGAAATGATTATTACATAAATATAAAATTTTTCTAACATATGAATTATTATTAAACGATTAGAATACTCTATAATTTATATCATCGTGATACAAGATATTTTAGAAGGAATAACTTGTCTCAACTGCGTTTAAAATGCGAAAATTAGCTTCTTAAAATGCTAGCTTCTAATTTAGATGTATTTTTCAATAGCAAATTTATTTATTTAATCTTTGTTATATTTTAATTTTTTCATTGTTTTTCTCCTTTCTCCATTATTTAACATCATTTAAATTTTTATTTTAAAGAGCTTCGTTAGTTTCTGGCATTCAAAAAAATTGATTCATTTACTTTACAAATATTACAAGTGAAATCAACACGATTACGATTTAAATGTTTTTATGTTGTTCTTAAAATTTATTGAATTAACCTATTAATTATATGTAATGATTACGAATAATTACACATGAGTTCTTCATATAATAAAACTAATAGGTGTTAATATTATTCAATTCACGACAAATTACACCGAAAATATAATTTGACGCGTATACAAATTGCGAAAAATACATAACGGGATAACAAGACTCAAATTACTTGTAGGATTTTTATAGCTGAAGAACAGAATTTTTTCAAATAAAAGTAATGTATAATACATGGCCTTAGAATAATGAATTAATAATAAGTATAAATAACTTAGTTCTAAAATAAAAATATAAAAATAATTAATAAACTTTAAGCTCATTTTTCTAACATTTAAAAAAATAAATGCTTTTATAGCATGAAGACAAATTAATTAAATTAATTAAAATTTTTATAGAATGGCTAGTAAAAAAATTTTTTTTTCTACTAAATAGTCCATTAAATAGTTTTTTAGTTAATAGTTTCCATTAAATAGTTTTTTTTTTCAAAATGTTGTGATTTCATGAACAATGATAGTTGTTTTATAATTTCCCTTTAACTCTATGTAAGCGTATATTTTTTATGCGCAAAAAAGTAACCAATTATCATAATTTGCAGATTTTTCCTTATAAAATATATTAGTTTAAAAAACCCACCTTTATTTATTTTTATTATTATTAGTTTTATTGAAATAAATCTTTGAATTATTAATTTATTTGAAAAAATATATCACTGTGATGGAATTATTTACATATTTTTACAAATAAGTTTACAATTTGGAGAGTTTAACTTAATGTTTAGAATAGCGAAACAAGAGTTAATACTGCACTATTCTATGAAATTCTAGAGCAAAATATACTTGATTTTTTAAGTAAGTTTAATTTTATATCTGTATACATCTTAACTATAACACACAGTTTAACTGTATACTCTTAAATTTTCTCTTTTCTTCCCCTATACATATTTTATTATATAATTTCTTATCTATAACAAAATTATAAATATTTTAAATGAATATAAACAATTATTATAGTCTGTATATATTTCAACATTAATACAATCTATATTAATATATAAATATATATATTTCCACATATATTTTTAATCATTCACATTTTACCTTTAACGAATTGCAAAAATTTATTTACATTTATGATATACTATTTTTATGTTAAATTATTTGTATAATTCTTTTACTTCCTTGAATTCAACTAATTTACATTTATTCCATTATCACTACTAAATACATTAAAATAAACTTTTGCCCCTGTAAAAGTTCGCATTATTTTTCTTTTTTTCATGTATTCTCTTTTATATAGGACCTCTATCTTTTTTTAATAAATATTTATCTAGTTTTATAAAATAATAAATTATAGACTTTTTTTATTTTCAAATTTTAATATACAAAATTTTTTACTTTATTGGGATAAATTATGAAAACTGACTATAAAAATATTTTGAAACGCGTATAATAAAACAGAGCGTCAGTAAAATAAAAAAAAAAAGTATTCACATATACAAAGTGGGAAAAACAATGATTTACATATACATATTTTAATGCATAAAATTTAGCCACAAACGTTTTATCAAACAACTGAAAAGTTACGGATTCAATTTTTTTTTAATTATATTTTAAATAAATAAAACTGAATATAAATTATAAAATATAAAACAAAATTCATTAAAGTTTAATCATTTGAATATTTAACTATTGAAAATATGTATAATGAAATAACTAAATAAACTCATGATAAACCATAATCACAAAATTATTTAAAAAAATTATTTAATTCAATATAAAAATATAAAATATATAAAATTTTTTCACTGTAAAAACTTAGATATATATAAATCCATAAAAATAAAACTATATTTATAAATTATTTGATTTCTTGCATTGATTAAAAATGTTAATAATTAACTAAAATAATCGAAATTACTTATACGAGTATTATACAAATGTTTTATATATTGAAAAAAATTTTAAAATAAAATAATGTGAATGAATAAATTAATAATAAATTAGGATTAAGTGTTATTTATTTAAAATATTATATAAATAATTACATTGTATTTTTATAAATTTATTGTTGTTGTTATTCAGTAAGTGTGACCTGGTGCAATTATAAAAATATAATATATAATATAAATAAAATCACATTTTAATCAAATATATAGTGTATAATGTATGATATATATTTTTACTAAATATATAAAATACATAGTCAAAATTATATTTGTATTTATTTTTTTTTTTTTTTTTAAAATTATACCAGGAAAATATTAAAAAATTAAAATATAATTTTATTTGAATTTAAAATTATAAATATATAAATTTTGCTTTTAAAAAGTAACAAGGCTATTTCAATATTAAATTTTTACAAAAAAAAAAGAAAGGGAATTTTATTTTAAAATAATTTTTTGTTTAAAGAAAATTATGAAATTTATTGAAAATTTACAATTATAAATTACTGATTTCGATAAAAAAATATTTTTATTAAAAAATTTAAAGCAAAATTCATGATGTTTATACATAATAATGAGACAATGTCTTTCTGATCCTAGTTAAACATTTGTGCATAAGCAAATGATAGGTAATAAAAAGAAAGAATAAAAAGTGAATAGAGATCAAACATTACGCTCACAATATATTGGAGAGACGATTCTGCACGAAAAAATAAGATCCGCCATGTTTTGGCTGGTGATGAAATTTTTTCACTCGCCTTGGTTATTTCCACCACTTTGGCGTACATATTCAATGACAGGGGAGAAAAAAAGACTTACAAGCCGTAACTTACTACTGCATTCCAACATTTAAAATAGGAAGCGATGAAGTGTAAGAGAGAAGATTTTATAAAAATAAAAAAAGAAGTAAAATAAATTAAAAGATAGAACAGAAGGTGAAAAAAGAGTAAGAAGTTAAAATGAGAAAAATAGAGTGCACAGACTCATGCCAACTTAGTGCATGCGGTACGATAGCGGCCATTGCTGATCGCAAATACGAGTCGCGTAGGCGGGACCACTGAAACTCCAAGCAACAAAAACCACTATCTCTTTTTCTCCCTCCTTTTCTGTCGATTTTTCTATCTTCCTTTTGTCCTATCGCTTTATACCTCTCTGCCTCTTTCTTTATTGCATTCTTTAACTCTAGGCTTCCATCCACACACACACACATACACACATGCACAAACGCATACATTCATATATATATATATATATATGTATATATATATACGTGTATACTTTGCAAAAAAAATTTGAATATAGAACAAAAGTCTATATATGAATTCTAAAAACCAGTTGAGAACATATAAACAAGGATAGATATAGCTTATTTTTATTCAGAAAATATTTTCTCTACAAAGGGGAATTGATATTGAGATAATATTCCATCTCTATACAAATGCATTATAATGTTTTATGTACTCTTTTGAATATTTATACATTTATATTTTAAAATATATTTTCTTTTAATTTATTTATATATTTGTATATCTACATTTTACTTCGATCTTTTGTTATATTATATAAATGATTTCGTGATATTTTATATAAAATTATTTATAAAAAATAATATACAATAATGCATAATAATTCAACATTAGTTTTTAGAACCAGTATTGGTAAAGGCATTGCTTTTGTTTAATCTTATATTGAAAATTAAAGTTAGATGTATTCCTTCTTATTTTTTAAATATTAACTGTATCTATAACTTTATGAATTTATTCATTATAATTTTAATAGAAATTAAAACAACAATAATTAAAAAATAAATTACTTCTTATTTTCTACGTATTGAAAATAATGTATCATCTGAAATAATTTTCAAATCGCTATTATTAATTTATTTACTATGAATATTGTAGAATATAAACTACATGTATTTCAATATACACAATAATTTATTATTGATAAAATAATAAAATTCTTTGAAAATAATAAAAGTTTCCATTAATAGAGTTATATAAAATATTTTTTAAGACAAAAACAAATTTGTTATTTTGTATTTCTCTGTTTTTAATAAAATAAACACCATTTAATACATTAACCATACGTAAAAAATTAAACCAAAAATTATTACTGAAAAATGAATTATACAAGTATTACTGAATATATAATATCTGTAACCAAGATTTTATTATTAATATTATTAAGGTTTTATTTATTAACTTTAGGATTATTTTAATTTAATGGATCCTTCAAGAGGATATTAGTGTGACTTTACAAACACATATGTACATATACATATTGTTTGACTGTCATAGTTTTATAAACTTATTTTTAAAATAATGAATTCAAATTTCATACATTAATTGAATAAAATTTATTTAAAAAAATAAATTTTTGTAATTAAAAATTGATTAACTGTTAAGTAAATGCAGATTTTTAAGAATTTGAAATGCTGTAATACCAAGCTATTTATTTTCATAATTTCACGTCAGTTTCCTTGAAATCATAAACATTGCAAGCGATTTACAAATCTTATTTAAGTAAAATGAGGGAAACCGATGTCAAACAATGATATTTTTCACTCTAAACACTTATAAAAGACAAAAAGATGTATCTTTCATGATAAATTAATTTCTAGTATGTAAATTTATGTAATTTCCTCTTTTCCAATTTCACAATTGTATTGTACGAGTGAAATAAAGTATCACAGTGAAATTCTCAAATCAAAAAGTGTTATATTTTGTAAGTAAAATGCGCATTTATGTTAGTGTAAAAAGAATCTATAAAAATTATTTAAGAAAAATGCATCAAATACGGTTAAATTGCAGTCAAAATTTGGAAGCTAATTATCTTGTTGTAATGTAGCGATACTGAGGATTGTGCAACTTTTACTGACGTTGTACGTCATAGCTTCTATTTTCGCAAGAGCATTATCAATAATTCGTACATGAGTACATAATAAAAGATATATATGTTAAATACATGTATGCATATACTATTTTGATGATTATTTTGATTTTTAAAATCGATAAAGGAAACAGATTCAGTAATCGGATAGTAAATTATTAAATTGTATTGTTTGATAAAATATTTATTTGAGTTTTATTACTCACATAACATAAATTATCACATAATGAATTATTTAACTGTAATATAAATATATAAATTTAAACATCACCATTTTAACAATTAAAGACGATTGCTTCTTCGTGTTTTATGAAATTGTGGTTAAAAATGCTTAATTAATTTAATAGCTTCCCTTAAACTACATCAGGCTTTTAAAATGTGTAATATTTTTTTCAATTGAAAGTTTTACATTATGCTGTAAATAAATATAAATGCTATTATTAATTACACTAAATAGTAGAATAACTTTATTAATTACTGTACATAAATATATAATTTAGTAAATATAATTATATGTAATTGTGCTATTACTTTGCAAGTTCTTATTAATAAAATAAAAGATTGTTTCAATAAATAATTAATTTTACTAGGAAATTCATAAATTTATAAATGGATATCAACTAATGAATATTTAAGTATAAGTATACACTTTATCTTTGGATGCAAAAATTGAAATGAGTGTCTTTAAAATTAATAATTCTTGGAATACCTTAATTGTTTATCATAATATGTTTTTATTTATTATTAATTTACATATGGATTGTTAAGAAAAAAATTTTTTTTTTTATAAATAATAATAATACAATGAAAAGAAAAATAAATTATATAGAAAAAATTATTAGATTCTTAGGCATAAATACTACATTATAGAATATCAAATACAATAATGAATATTGAAATATTTATTATTCCTCGGTCACATTTTAGTTCGTAATTGATTTATACAAATTGAATTTAAAAAATAACAAAATCAATAGTTATACAGTTAAATGTAAAAATATATTTCTTTATATATAAAGAAAATTTCTAAGATTGAATTAAAGTAGAATAAATAAAAGAATTACGATTGGTAACAATATTTAAATAAATTGCATTTATAATGCTTTAAATGACAAATAAAAAAATACCATCTTTTAAACCATAGATATTAAATAATCTTTAATACGTACAAATAAATTGTAATTTATTTGTACGTAAAAATAATTATATTCAATATTGTAATTTATTTGTACGTATTGAATATAATTGCACCAAACACAGACGCTACTTTTCTCCTTTTCTTTGCATACGTATATGTATATATAAATGTATGTATAATTAATGTAGATTTTTATTTATTGTTTTTTATACCTATTATAGAGTTACGATATTTATAATGTTTAACAGAAGTATTGTATTTTTATATATGTATTTTTATATTAATAATATGAATTTTTACATCAATAACTCATACCGTGAGAAAAATTTATATAAATATTTGATAATGCGAAAATAAAGTATATATTGAACGAAAGTTTTGGATTAATTATCTTTAGTTTATTGATTTAAATCTTTGTCTATTATTAAAATTAAATTTAAAAGACAACATGATTTATATCACGATAGAATTTTTCATGTGCACATTTTAGATTCTTAACTATTTTCATTTTCGCTAAAAAAGCTAAAAAAATACATATAATCACATATACATCCAGATGAAAATATATATAATTGAGACAATGTTTTTTTATCCATATACCAATTGGCGTAGCATGAGTTATGTTTTTCATTCAAAAAATTATTAAAAAATTTTTACCTTTATTTCATTTTCTAATTAAACCTGGGTTAAATATTACGTTAATTTGATATTTTTCAAAATAATCTATAAATTATAAGGATTTTGGAGAGAAGTTAACGTTTCATTATTATAGTAATCATTATTATATAATATAAGAAGGTATTTGATCAACTTTAATTAAATTTTCTTTATAGAACAAAATTCATTGTATTTTTCTTTCTATTTATTAGATTTGTAAATTATTCTTAATCTTAAATTTTATTAACTAAATAAACTTTTTTTAAGAATATTTAATTTTATATGTTTAATATCTTTTAATATTTAATAATATCTAAATAATATCAAAATTAAAGTTAGTTAAGATAGTAATACATTCTAATGTGAAAATAATAATAAAAATTGTTGCTTAAATGGTTAATCGCAGTTCATTCATTTAATAGGTCTTTTTAATATCTAATAACACTGCAACTAATTGGTTTCGAATAATGTGTTATTTATAATTAAATCGACAAAATTATTAAGATATAATTCATCTATTTTGATTCATACTAAATTATTGATGTAATTTTATTTATCTCTTATCCACACTGCACCTTGGTTTTACTGAGCTTTCAAATAGTTTGCAATTACAGGTCGCAAATAATAAAAGAATCAATTGAACACATCGATTATTTATTTTGTTAAAATATAATAGTGTTTATTTTGATGAAATAAAATAATTATAAGTATTACGTATCTCAATAAAGATATTAAAAAGTTAAATATTAGATTTTAACGCTAGGTTTTTCCCAATACCAATCTAATCTATCTAGCTCTATATAAACTTTACAATTTTTTGCACAAAGCTAAAATTTATTTATTAATCACGAAGTAACTACAATAAATTATCGAAAAACTCGTTGTTACTACAGTATTTCACTACTTCACAGAAAAAAGTTTTGTTTAGTATTCTTTAGCAGTTTAAATTTTATCCATATATAATTAATCTTAAAAATGTATTTAATTCTTATTAAAAACTATGTCTCAAACCTATATTATCTTCTAACTTATTCAAATCTTTTATAATTTTCTTTTTTGTTTCTTTGAACATCTGTAATTGTTATTTTATATTTATTATATCGAATAACTGTAATTGTAGTAAATGTAATTATTGTTACATATATTTTACAGATAATTAAATCTTAATAAATGTACATTGATGAAATACAGTGATCTTAAAATTTATTAAGGTAGTTTTTAATGTTTTACTTGATCACAAACGGTATGTTATCATAAAATTGGATTTGGATTTTTATTTTTATACCAATTATTTTTTCAAGTATTTATTATAATTGCTTTGTTAGATTTGAATTAATTTAATTATTTAATTTATTATTTTTGCATAATTAATTTCAAATTTAATAAATAAATCACATTTTTCATTTGAAGATAATTTTACATAATCATAAAAAATTTGAACAATGTTTTATGAAATCGCTTATCGATAAAGACAAATCAGTATTTATGACTTTCAACAATTTTTCCCGTATAAATTTTTTATTATTATTAATCATAAAATATAAAGTGAAACTATCAAAGTCTAAGTTATTTCAAAAGATATTTATATTATTTACAAAATCAATTGTCAAACTTACTAAATCCATGTTGGGTTTTTTTATTTCTGCATATATCGATATATATACTTGATTCAATATTGTTTACATACAGATAATTTGTGTATAAACTAAAATAAAGTTTGTCTCTGTTATTTTTCATCGCATTTCCAGATTTAGTTTTGGGTAATTTTTACCAATTTTTGAATTAAATTATTGTTTTTTTGAAAGTGAGTAAAAATTTATTGATCCGAATACCAGAAGTCTTTACTGATCAATAAGAATATTTGATACTTTAGTATGATGACACTAAGTTTGATGAAACTTATGTTTTTTTCTAATGAGCATTAAAAATTGTTCTTTTATTGAATAAAGTATATATTTATGGTAATTTATAAATCCTAGAAACTTAAACTTTTATTTAAATTCTCTGCCTTTTAGATTAAATTTTTACATGTATTAAAACTTAAATTTTAATAGTAATGATTGTACGTCATGTTTACGTTTATTAAAATTTCTTAGATTTTACTAGAACACACATAAAGATTTTTTAATACTATTTTTGCTGCTTAATTAATTTATTAGTTTTACTTATGTTCAACCAAAACGATTTTCCATAGAACTGAATCGAAACATATTATCATCTGTAAATGATTTTTTAGCATTAATCGATATGGAGTTTTTTTCTTTTACTGATGTATCTTTTTAAAAACTGCTATCGATGATTAAAACATGAATATTTATGAGAATTCGTATTAAACGATTTCTTTTGAACTGATTCATATTCATTTATGGAATGTTTTTGGGATATATCAATTATTATTTGTTCCACAAACTGCTACCAGTGTAAATAGGTAATTATTTATAGCAATACTTTTAGTTGAATATACTGTTACCTAAATCTTGTTGAATTACTTCTTCATTGGACAATTACAATATAATGCTTTCATTGAGATTAATATTAATTATTTTCTTATTTTATTAAATATTTAATTATCAATCGCTTCTAAATCGAGATGTAAAATAACATTTACAATTTGGAGTTAAACCCGAAACCATTTGTTTCATTAAATATTAAAATTTCTGTATTAGAATATCATACATTCAGTCATAAAATATAAACATGTGTTAGTGTGATGAGCATTTTAGAGTGACTAATATTTCATTTTACTAAGTGTAAATAGATTAGAAAATTCAATGATTCAATGGAATTCAAATAACAAAATATTCTACATATTATAACTATGATAATATATTATTAATTTAATTTTAATTATTTACATTTATTATTTATATTATATTATTTAATTTTTATTATTATTTATATTATATTATTTAATTTTTATTATTATTAAACGAGAAAGATTTATTATTCATATGTTTTCTACAAACTAAGTAATTGATTTACAATTCATATATATGTATATATTTGTAAATACACGTAATCCAAAAGTGATGTTATATCACATAAATAAATTGACTACCAAATCTAAAAACTGTAGTTTTGAAATTAATTAAAAATTTGTTGAAAGATAATAAAATTGTTTGAAATATGTTAATGATTACATAATAATAATAATTTCTTATTAATATATTACATATTTAAATGGTTTTATTAATATATTATAACCATAATGAGATGCTTATTAAATATATATTAAGTAGGGTTTAATTTCAATTTGAATTAATTTTATTTTGCATTAATTAATTTTTAAAATTAATTAAATATTAATAAGATTAGTTCAATATAATTTGAAATTCCAAAAATAAATAAGGTAAAATATTAAACTTTTAATAAATAAATTATAGCATTTATTTTATGTATCATAACGAATTTATATACTTACAATAAGACTACAAAAATTCATTTTTAATATTGACTATCTTATTTTAAGTAATATATATAAACAATAATAAATGATTTTGTTATGTCTCACATTAAATCATAATAACCAAGTAATATGATTTGATTGAATTAATAGAAAATCTAAAAAAAATGATGATTTGATCATTGAACGCTTGTGTACATGATCAGTTCATTATATCAAAGTTCTAAAATTATTTATAGTAATTATCAATTATTCAATATTTTATAAAATGATTGTTAAATATAATTAAATAAATAATTTTAGTTATTGAAAGTGTTTTTAAATCTATTAATACAAATTATTAAAAATTATTTCTCTTTTTTATAACATTTTTTAAATAAAATGAATAAGCATTAAAAGAAATATATAATTTAAAAATATATTTTGTGAAAAATTATCTTTTCAAATGAAATTTAACTTTTGAGTAAAAATTTTAATAAAACTATTTGGATTTAAATTCAATTAAATGAAATCATTTATTACTAAATTTTAATTGATCTTTTTTTTTATCAAATATTGATAAAACTATAAATTTAGAGAAATACACTAAGTTAAATGTTTAATGTTTTATGATTTTATTGAGTCTCAATTCAATGTTTTACTTTAATCAATATTTAATTAATGTATCTATATTATTATTAAGATAACAATAGCTATTCAACTATGAACAACTAAATTCTAGTTATTATTGTTTGCTAATAGAAAAAATGTATTTATTTATTTATTTTTTGTTTCATTTAAAATTTAAAAATATTCTTTGTCTTTTAATTATCTTAATAAATATTTAGTATAACTTAAATAAATAAATATATTTAAATTATTTTGTATAAATTTTTATTTATAAGGAAATAAATTTTAATTGGTTAAGTTTTTGAAAAAAAAATATTTTTTATGTTAACTTTAACTAAAAAGTATTTTCCTATCTTCTATTATTACAATAATATTAACAAAATGATATTGTAAAAAATTATAGATAATAAGAGAAAAATGAAGTAATAAAAAATGTATTTAATTATATTTGTATATAGTGGTTAAATAATATAAAAATATACTAAAAAACTACAAATTCATTATATTTTATTGATCAAATTCTATTACATTCACGTATGATAGTAAATGCAAACTCACAGGAAATCGATCGATTTATGGTAGGTACCAAATTTTGTTTAAACATAGCAAATGTATAGATAAACAAGTTAAAACAAGAATGAATACTTATGATAAAGAAAGAAAGAAAATGAGTCACCCCGGGCCGACGGACCGGCGTCATGATGAGGCGCCATGGCGCCGAGATCGTAGAAGGATTTCCTTGTCAATCGCACACAGGTATACTCTTACTCACCCATACATGATTTGTGAATATAAATACCTATGATGATTTGCACGTACTTAAAAGTTTTTTTCAGTTTTACTACGAATATCACACATTTATTAGACTGTTTTATACCACATAAAGAAAGCCAATCATTTTCATTTGATAATATAAATATTATCAGTATAGTAGATTGCAATTGTATGTATACAGTATACAAGGATTTATTGTAATATTGTATTAAAATTATTTGTAAATAACTTATATTATAATGAAATTTTTAATTTTTTAATGAATAATATTTTTAAAAATTATATATAGTGACATAAATAATTTTTTCTGACAAATATGAATATTATAAAAATGAAATATTATAAAAATTCACGAAGGTACAAATACCATATTAAGATTAAATATGCCAATTGTATACATTGTAAACTTTAATTGACTTAATACAAATAATTGTAATAACTGTTTTAATATAGACAATTCATCCTCAAAAATATTTTCTAAATATATACTGATATGTGTATTTGTTCAATAATTATAAATTACTACTTAGAGAGTATCAAATTATGCTTTCCGTTATATATTTTTTTATGCTCTTTTACTATTATATAATTTTATTACAAAACTCTACTAAACTCTCAATGTTTCTTCTGTAATAATTAAAATTAAATATACATATATTATTTATATCAATAAATCTGTCAGTTTGTGTATTACTAATTCTATTTTTTCTTTGATATTTATATACTTTATCTAAAATAAAAAATAATAGCCGAATTACAGAAATCTTTAAATTTTTTAAAAATATTTATTATTTCTCTGCATAGATAATAACTACATTACCACTTTCCTAGAGTTGAAAAATGCTTTACATTTTCCATAAATTGCAACTCTATTACACAATTCAATTTTATTAAGAAACGTGATCAATGTTGATTTAATCAATTAAATTGATTACATCAACATTGATAAAAAGAAAAAATACAAATTTATCCCTAGCAAATTATTATATATAAATATGGAATTAATGTACTCACATTTATGGTTCACTGAAATTATAACTAATGATCTTTATTCAATAATACAACCAATAAAATTTATTTTTGATTTTCAACTAAATATTAACTATTAAGTAGTTTTTTTTTAAGAATTCTCTCTATGTTTTTATTGCATTGCATCAAATATATTAGATAAATTTAAAAAAATATCTGTACTGAAATTATCATATATGTAACCTTAAATATGTAATGTATGTAGTACATTACATTTTTCCTTGTTTTAAAATGCAAAAATCATGGAAAAAAATAAACTCAGTTATATTTTCATCATAATCCAAAACATTATGGTTAACATTATTTAGGTGTACGTAACCTTTTCTCCCTTTCTACTGACATGTATATCGATATATCTTATTTATTTATTAGTTTATATAAATTTTTGGCATTAAAAATTTAATCTATGATAAATATAAGATAATCATAAAATAATTAAAAAATACAAAATAATTTACTATAAATATTTATCAAAATAGTTATTTAAAAGTATAAATAAAATGTTTAAAAAATAATAATAATAACAGTGCTGCTACCGACACAGTAATATTTGGAAAGAAGTAGTTTCCGATCTTTTTTAATTCTTCTTCTAAAACCATATTAAATATAATAAGTTAGTAATATTTGTTATTAAGTTTCGAAGTTAGTTTATTTTAGTATATTTTGAATAAATTTTTTTTTTTAAATAAGTTTTTAATTGTTATAAATAAAGGATTTTTTATAATATTGAAATACAAAATAGAAGTTTTTTTTTATTTATCAGCTTACAACAGATTAGGTATGTTCTTCAAAGGATTTGATTGAAAAAATTTATATAAAAAATTTTTTCTATGAAATATATTTCAAAATAATCTGTTTTTTTAAATATTATAAATATATATTACTCTATTTTTCATTCAAATCTTTCCCAAATACAATTAGAATTCCTATTAATTAGAAAAAATAAGTATAATCCAACATAGACTCCGGAAAAATGTATACCTATTTTTTTTGACATACTAAATCTTCAAAAATATGAATAGAGAATAATAGAGAAAACAAAATAATAAATTGATATTCAAATATTGATCTTTATATCGTGCCAGTACATCTACCAAAGAAACACATCAATTAATTTACAATAACTGATCTAAACTGAGATCTGAAATCAAATAAATTATCTTGAATTTGGGAAATAAAATGACATGGTTTGTGCAAAAAGTATTGAATTTTTATTTTTTTTTTTAAAACATTATTTGTCATAGCGATTTTGGGAGAGGCCGAAATATAGACAAGTAAGATTTTACTATTTGTTCCTTTTTTAATTATTAAATTGAACACTATTGCATTCGCGCGAAGAATGTTTTTCAATTTTATATCACGCGCAATAGAGCAGCTGGAGGAACAGTGCGATGCGGTAAAATTTTGTTTATGGCTTGGCATAAACACTAACGATTTTTTTAAAAAAGATTAAATGTTATGAAAGGTTTTTAAGAGAAACTGTATGTAAATGTTGATAAATTGAGGGTATTATTTATTACCTTGATACTTATATATTGGTTTGAACTCCAAATTTCCTATACAAGCTCGGTATTAGAATTGAATCGGATTGCTTTTGAGTACTAAAAACGAGCATCAACGGTGATATTCTTGAAAACTTTATATAATTTTTTTAATAGCGATATATACGTAATTTTATTCGTAAAAACTTTTTTAAACATTTAAAAGTCCCTGCAGTATTTTATCAAGCTGCAAATAAATTTTCGCCTCGAAAAGCTATTCCAACAGTCGCTCCATTATGCCCTGTTACAAAAAAATTGCTTCGCACAAAGCCAAAAGACAAATCCTACCTGTCCTAATGATTGCAAAAAAGGGTTAAATAGGAAAAAGTTCTACGCACATTTTCCGATAAAATAAAAACTCAATACTTTTTGGACAGACCATGTAATACGTAGACTTATTTATGAAAGCAACATTTAGGGTAAGAAAACTGTTTAAAGGTTTACCTGAAGAATAAGAAAAACTTCAGATCCCGGAGTTGTAAATTAATGTTTTACGAAATTTAAATTATAAAATAATATAAATTGTGATCCTAATATTTGATTTTTGTGATGTAAATCATATTTTCAATACCAAATAATTCAGTAATCGACAAGAGGTCATACAAAACCTAAATAATAAATATCAGATGTGACGGAATATGCTGTTTAATAACATCATGATTTAACACATGACATATTAGAATAATATAAGTTGATTTACTGAAAATATTGTTTATATTTGAAGCTATGGTGTTTCGATAATCGGGTCATAGATTATATACATATTCCTGTTATAAAATCTTTGGTAATTACTTAACATTTAATAGTAATTTTAACATCTGTGTATATAATGGTATTAACTTAATATTGTTGATAAATATCCTTGATACGAATAAGAAATTCTTTGTCAAAACATACGCATATAAATTAAAAATATAACTTAATTCTTTATGCAAGCTGCACCTTATTGGATTAAAACTATCCTAAAATCAAATTTACGCAAACTTCTACATTTTTATCACAATAATTTTCTATTTTTTTTTCCAGAGTTAAAAAGTCAATTCTCCATTATCTATGAGTACGTGAACAATCAAATTTATATTAGGCGTGGAAAGAAATAAATCACTTATGTGTTTGTCGACGATGTTCAAGTCTTGACGCTGTGTCAACGCAAGTTGCAAAAGAGAAACTACCTAAACATTGTATCCAGGTCTGAATAAGACAAAAGTCGTCTTGTCTAAATGTCGTCGATAAATAAATAAGTGTTTTATTTCTTCTCACATCCGATAGTAACTAGAATACCGACTTATTAATTGATTTTCTATTATTTGTATCTAGCACAACTTCAAAAATATTCATATAATTTTGAATAAAGTTAAATAATGGTTTGCATTATTTATCAGTATTAATAACTTCTCTAGCTATCAAGTTACTTGTACTTGATCTTTCTTCTTTTTTTATCGTTCTATTCGAGCATTGAATTTTTTGTCATACTCTTCAAGCTTTCTATCCTTCCTGTATTAAGTATTAAGTAATTGCTTGAATATATTGACTAACAGAAGTCTTAAAACCGTATTCTTTTAATTGTATTTATTCACAGAAAATGTACATGTTTATAAGAAATTATATAATTAAACTTACAGTCATGATATATAAATTAATGAAAACTTTTTTTACATATTATCAAATTAAAAAAATTAAAAAGCTTGCTGATATTCTTCCATATTGCTAATTTTCTCTGGTTTACATTTACATGTATTTTATATTAAATTTACTAAGTCCAAAATATCAATGAGGTACATATAATTCAATATTTACATTAATTATTTGTTCATAATAAGTTATTATGAATGAAGTATGAGCTTAGTGTAGAATATCTTTTATATAGGTTGATGAGTATACGAGAGCACCAAATTGGAGGAACTAGGTTCTACACGTTTGATACAATGGTTAATATTGAGTCAGGAGTATTAACACTAACTGGATAAACTATTAGGATAATAATTCTGATTATGTATGAAGTAATATAAATTTTTTGTATTAGTAATTTCATGTTGAATAAAAATAATTTCAGCTATGATGATATTCCTATCGAATATGGAAGATTAACAAGAGGTGAAAAAACTTTAGCCGAGAGTGAACATTGAGGAAACCTGACTATGAAAATCAGTCCATAATCATCATTAGACAATAGTTCTCCTCATTGGGATCTTAAGCTGGTTAGGATTTTTTAATCTTTTCTTTATTTCCTTTTTGAGTTTCATTGAATTTTTTCACTGAACTAGAAATCTGTACATTTGGTATAGCAGATTACCGTAATTTTATGAAACAATTTGCTGATTTTCACTCAAATTTCGTGTAAATGTTTATTACCCAATGATTTTTTAATATATCCACATATTATGCATCAATATATGATCTTCAAATAAAGGTACATTTAGTACTCTATCATGATTATTTTAATATTTAAATTAAACGAATTTTTGAAGCACTGTAAAATTAACGATTCACTTTAACTCACTGAATCAGTTCATCAAAGAGCAAGCGTCTTACTAAATCAGCTTGTATGTATGTAACCTATACGACTATAATAAACTATGAAGTATAAAAGAAGATAATATGAAACTAAGCATTAAATACATTAATGGTATGTTGTCCCATTTTATCGTAGGTAACTCATATAAATAAATCACCAGTAACATCTGCAAATTATCTCGCTTATATTTCAATTAATCGTATATACTATGCTTTTAAAAATGCATTATGATTTCTTGAGTTTTAACAGTGTTTCGCATTGTCTAAATTTTAAACACTTCAGGTTGAGTTTATCGAATTGCTTGCATTGCATGTTTTTATACCATATTTTGAGATTGTGTTTTCTTAGTTTTATTTAAATCATAAAAATAATTTGTATCATTTGTATTACATTTATATTATATTTTAAAGATTTTTAATTTTCAACAATTCGACGTATTATAATTAATAGTACATAGTAACTATAATTTCATTAAGCATATATGCTTTATAAAATCATAGATTTTGATTATATTTTAAATATTTATAATTCAATTTTCTGTTAAAAAGAACATTATAATAATTGTATCATGATTTCATTTTTTAAAACATTTTTTAAAATTATTAAACATAATTTTAAGTACAATATCAATATATTTATTAGTTTTATTTCCTTTTGTTTTTCTTTTTTAATAATATTTATTTTTTTATTGTTTCCTTAGCCAAGGTATGATTTTGCTTAATACTACTGTACGAGAATCTAATAAAAATTTAAAAAATTTTTATAGTAATATCTCCGGTTTTTCATTTTAGATCTTTTCTTAATTCATTATATGATATTATCATGCTATTCTCTTATAATAATTTATAATTATAAATATAAATTACATATAAATTCAATTTTTAAAAAAATTGAGGATATTTCATCAGCTATATTATATATACTTTAATAATGTATTGCATTTAGTTTTAGATTTGTTTAAAACTTGATTAATTAAAAGTAAATATTGGTGCAATTTTTATTTAGTTAACCAAATATTCATAGATAAGGATATGTGTCAATAGAGAGTAATATAATCATTTTTAATAATTATTATTAAAATTCAAGAATTATCTTCATTAACTCTCGCGTAATTATAATGTATGCATTATGAGCCATAGATGAATAAAACAAAATTGATGAAAAATTAAAACCTTGATCTTTATAGTTACCTAGATTTCTATACTGGATGACAATTTAATAAATAGAAAACATAAGTAGAATTTTATTAAATGAATTATATACACAAAAGCATATGTAAAAATGAGTAATAAATATAAATAATTGATAAAGAAATAAGTGAACATAAATTTTAAATAGTCAGGCTAATTTTGTTTCATTATAAATAGTATAAATACTTTGCTATGTGAGCATAAAAGTTAGCTGACTTAAAACTTTTTAATGAATATAATGACAATTAAAATTTTATATTTGATGGTGAAATCAATTTTATTAATTTTTTTTTATTTTACTATATGTAGAAATAAAAATAAATTTATTATAAATTAGTTCAAAAAAGAAATATTATTTAATAGAATTCTCAATTTTGAATCAGACCATACCATGTATACAAAAAAAGATAGATGACAAAAAATAAAATTTAATGATGATAAAAACAATAATAATTTCAATAGCCCGTTCAAAAAATGTTTCAAAAAATTATACAATAAATACTTTAATCCTTTTTCATACGATTTCGTATTTGAACTGTTTCACTTTTTACTAGATGTTGTATACCAGTGAATAATAAATGGTTTTGTTTTTTATTTATCGTCTCTAAAAAACATTAAGTAATTCTTCCCATAAAAATAATTTACGCCTTATTAAATTATGGAGGGAATAAATTAGAATTTGTTTAAATTACTCAATCTTATAATACTGTTTCGCATTTTTATAATTTGCTCTTGAATTTATTTCCTTGTAATTTTGTATATATGCATATTAATCATTGTGAATTACTTAAATAAATTAAATATACAAATATTGTTAATGATACGAAGATAAATAAATATAATATTTTTTTAATTAATCTCCAATGTATAAAGTGAATTAATTAATTAATTTGAAAATATTCTAATCCTACCTTCTGTTATTCATTTGTCTTCCATGTTCTTGTTCTGAATATAGTGACCATAGATTACATTGAATTAACATAGATTACAATTTATTAGTATATTTATACTATACTATTAATTAATATTGATAATAATGAACATAACATACCTTTTCTCGCATATTAAAAAAAAACACGTTTCGGCATGTTTTTGGTGATTGTCATTTCAATGATTTTGTACCTAGTTTAAAAATGTTTATAATATTATAATTATTTTCTTAAAAAAAATTCAATTAGTATAAGGTGGATAAAATATAAAATATTCTAAGCTATACGTAATACCTCAAAATTCATTTAACTATATTTATAAAAGACTAAAATTGAAGAAAATAAAAGGAAAAGAATATTCAGCAATCATCAACTTTTTAAAACATGAATAAATATCGTAACATTGCATTATTTTATAGGATAAAAATTGGGTATAATCTAATTTTTACCTTTATAGTGAAAGTTCAAACATTTTAAACATTGATT
Organism: Eupristina koningsbergeri; assembly: GCA_018907245.1. NCBI lineage: Eukaryota > Metazoa > Arthropoda > Insecta > Hymenoptera > Agaonidae > Eupristina > Eupristina koningsbergeri. Next base: position 236,757 of record JACCHV010000081.1, read on the forward strand.
ATTTGCTTTTATGCAAGTAAATTAAAAAATTTATGACGTGCAAATTTAAATACTTATTTAATATTATAGAAATATTTTAATTAATTATCAATGCGAACTATTGATATTCACCAATCTCTGCTTCAAAAAGAAGTATATGTACATGTGTTTGATGACATTTCCTTCGTCAAACGTTCAATAAGAACTTAAACCGGGGGAGGTTGTTAGGGTTTACAAGTTCTTCTAAAATACGAAAATTCCGCATGAAACATTTGATCATCAGACATCTATTATGAAAGCAACATCGATTCGTCTGTGATAATGAGTATTTTTTATGTTTAAATTATATAAAATTATATTTTATAAAAATATTCTAATTAGTTAAGAATCTACTGTGTTCACTAACCTTTGTTTTACAAGTATTCATTCCTATACGTGTTCTGTGACATTTCTCTCATCAAACATTCAACGGGAATTTAGATTGAAATAATCAAATATACTTATTCTTTTTATTTAGTAGGATATATTATATAAAATTTATCTAATACTTATTCAATAAATATTTATTTAATAGTTATGTAAATTTATTTTTTTATTGTCAGCTCCAAAAAAGTATATTTAGCAGTTCAGTTCATTTTAAAAAAAATGTAATTCGGATATTCTATTGTTTGTACATAAAATGTAAGTATTTTTTCTAAGAACATTTTTTAATAATATGTATTTGAACTTTAATTTATATATGAACAAAATACAACAAAATACATATGAACAAAATACAATATAATTAATATTTATAAATTATAGACTATACATATCACACAGATAAATAGGTATTTGTCAACATATTATATATTTTGCTATAATGTATGCACGGAGCATGAAAAAAAATATTTGATCGATGTCTTGTATCAAATTCAAGAATATAAAATAGTCTGACTATGGAAAAATATATTTAACAAAAACAATGAATATGTGAAAATTAAATTAAATAACATAAATTTTTTTGTTTTTCTTACTTACTTGATATCCCCACGAGACCTTCATTTTAAACAAAAATATTTTATAATATGAAACCATTTTGTATATTAAATTTAAATACAAATTAAAAATAAAATACGAATAAAACCATATAAATTTACTTATAAAAGTATATGGAATATGATTTAAGTATATGCTTATATTCACATCCTTTCTCTCTCTTTCTCTCTCTCTCTCTCTCTCATCTCTATAAGTATAGAAAACGATTTATAAGATTAATAATTAATCGATATTTACTGCATTAGTAACGCCAAACTATCATTAATACTCAGATGATGCTAAGTTGAAAACAGCACCACTATATACAATATTATTTGTATATTGTATCACTTTTAATAATATATTTATCATTATAAATGATTTTTATTACAATTAAAAAATCATGTGACAATATTTAGCGATACCAAGTGCAATTACGACTCAAAACAGCTGAACAATAAGATTTTTATAAATTTCATTCATCATACCAGTCTGTAATAAATGAAACAGAGTATTTTCAAAAATTTAATAACATCAATAATTATTAAATATTATTTTAAGTGTCTGACGATAACATATATGTCATATTAATTGGATTTTATAACCTGCTAAATACAAGATTTTAAAAATGAATTGATTTTTATTCCAGCGTTTTCTCAATTTATTTATAGAAATAGAAAACAATGTTAATATAAGTATGTAAACCTCAAACGAAAATTTAATGAAAACAGTACGTTCAGTAGATTATAAGATATATTATTGTCTATATACATAAAAATTAGTATTTAATGAATATTGATGTTATATTATTTCATCCATTTTATTTATACATTGTTTTTTTAATATTTCTAAGTTTATTTTTATAGAAGTAAATTAATATAAGTAAATTTATAAAAAAAATGTTGTTTTTAAAAAGGTTTAATGAGATTTTAAATTAATATGTTGAATAAATACAAAAAATTGTATTTTTTGTATTTAAAAAAATATTCTTCTTTTAAAGAGTTATATAAATTTTAATGTGATCCTAATCTTATCATTCTAATTATATATTAATATTTATTATTTATTATTAATACTAAAAATAACTGGTATAATTAATATTCAACAATAATAAAAAAATTTTTTTTAAATTTATTCAGAAATTATAAACCATAGCATATTATAATAAATTTTTATTTTTACACTTCATTAATTTTAATATTAATCTTAATATTAATTCATCATTAAAATAATTGTTGTTTTGAAAAAAAAAAATTGTAAATTATATTTGCTGTAAATTTATTATAGTTTTATTTGAAATTTAATAAAAATTATAAAAAGCGATGCATTATTTATAAATATACACAATCCTCAAGAACATAGAAATAAATATTTATATTATTGTTAACATCAAAATAATTGTATGTGTTCTTATATGTTTGTGCTTATATTCTATGATAGTTGAGACGATTAAACATTCAAATCTACTTTTCATGACGTAATTTAGATTTTTGTGAAAATTGCTAAATCATGCAAAATCTGGTGGATCTTAGGTGGATTTTTAGAATTCATTTTGGAATATATTAAAATAATTAAGATAACATTTATAGAATTATAAAATTTCTTTACTGTTTCTTGATAATAGATGAATTTCTAAGGAATTTTATAGTAAATTTCATAATAAGAAAACTTTATTTATAACGATTTATTCTTATATATTACCAAATTAAATTAAAATATTATAGAAAAAATGTCGTATTGTATTTTCTTTATTCAAATTATTTATTTCAAAATCACAATATTTATTGATGCAACATTATATTTTTATGGTAAATATTATTCCCTAATATTTTTCACAAAAATCAATATTCAACTAAATGAATTATGATTTTTAATATAATCTTCCTGAACTGTGTAGAAATAAATAACCAATTATTATGCTTTCATTTATTTGTTCGCATGTATATTTTCTAATTTCCATTGAGTCAATTACTGAACTCAAGTTTCGACGGAACATGTATGTAGCTTATGGATTGTATGATCGGAAAAAGTTTTTCCTAAAAATAATTGAATAATATTCTATTACCGTATATAGATATATTATAGAAATAAATGTATTAGAATTTCAATTTGTTTTAAGTTTTTATTCTTTAAAAACCACATTACTCAATTTAACGACTATATTTTATATTAATAATATGAAAAATAACCATTATAATACTTGTTCTTTGAATTCTAATTTTTGAATTATTAAAAAAATTAATTGAGTGTTTAAAAAACTATGCTCTGAATTTTAATCTTTCTGAACTGCGAGGAATTCTTATAAATTTTATATAAAATTTATTTCATTATCCTTTAATATTTCTATTTATAAATTGTAATAAATAGATATAGACATATAATGCAAATAATTTATATTTTTATTGTACTCGCATGTATATAGATATATTATATTTTATACATAAATTATTATGTACCTCTAACAAAATAATTTAAATGACTATGTCCTGCCATCGAGACACGGAATAATAGTATGTTAAGTATGAACTAATAATAAATGTTTGCAAAATAATAAATAAAAAAAATAAAGATAAATAACAGTAAAAAATGGAAGAGAAAAATATTGAGTAAGGCTAAATAATGACGTAGGTAGTCATAAACTTATGAATAAAGAAAAAAATATCGGAATATTAATCGAATGAAAAAATTAGTTTATGATGATTAAAAAAAGAAAGAAAAAGGAGAAAAAAGAAATTAAAATATTATAATAATTATATAATTAAAAAATAGAAGAAATAAATAAAAACAATATGGAAACAGAAGTATTTAAATGAGAAAAAAAGCATATTAAAATACAAAAAATATATATAATAATAATATTTGAGTAAAATAAGAAGTAAAATTAAAATATAAAGAAGAATTAACATAAAAGAAAATTTGAAAAATAATATTTATACGTTTAAAAATAAAAAAAATAGTAAAAGTAGTAAGTATAATCATTGTAAAGTATTCATCACTGAATTAAATATATTAAATAACTTAAAAGTGAAGAATCCAAAATTTGAAAAAAATTTTAATGATAAATTGATGATAAAACGGAAGAAAATGAAAGGTGTAAAAAGAAAAAATTATTTTTTTTCCCTTATAGATTACAGTTTAATTGGAAAATTTTTCCAATATTGTACTTTCATGTAAAAAGAAAGGTAAATTATTAATTCATATAATATTTTAAAGGTAATAGCATTGACATCATATGTGAACGTGTCAATACCAACATGTTCAGCGATTGCTGGATGATCTACCAGTAATATTACTTTAGCATGCATATTTTTCATAAGCAGCAAAGATTAAATTACTTCAATCATTGTATTCACATGTTTTGTTTATAATAGGTTTCGGAGGCACATTTGTGAGTCACAATTTTGTAATCTTTTTTTTTTTTTAAATTCAATTGCACTTATTTAATTAGTTATCTTAACCTAAGGCAGAAAATACTATAAATAAGAGAAAAGTTTTATCAATGTATTCAATAAGTTAATTTTATATTACGTAGTTACTTTTCAAGTTCTTATTTTTATTTATTTATTATCTATATTATATTTTTGAATTTGTGCATTATTTTTCTATTTTATAGTTTTTGATACGTCAAACTTAAAATAATATATCAATAATTACTATTTGTATAATCATCAATTGTTCTTTAAGCTTTCAGTCTCATAAAAATTCTATTTTCGACCACGGTCACATTTGATATATGCACCGATGCTAACCCGAAAATATTATTCACTATATTTCGGTCTTAACAGTAGTCTTTGGACGTACAAATCACAAATTTCTTTCTTACTTTGATATTTCATTTACTCAAATTTCTCAGAATTTTTTTTTATATTTATTCAATTTTGCAAGTATTAATCCATTATTTTATTCAATAATACGAATATAAAATGTAAGAAAATCTTATGTCACTGATTTACTTTTATTATTACTTTATTTTAAACTATTTAATTAATCCTTATTCAATTCAACAGTTACAAGTGAAAAACATGTGTTTCACTTTTTTGTAAAATCAATCCTAATATTTGTGCTTGTAATTAAGTTAGACTCTTTTGGGCAGGTAGATTTGCAGGATGCGTGATCAGACAGAAACTGTATAAAATAAAAATTTATATTTTTATACTTCTATTTTTCCGTAAAGGAACCTTTATTAGAAATCTGTGTACCTATAATTTTTTTTATTTATTCATTACCTCATATTTTGTAACTTTATGGTATTTGGTTGTTCTTCTGTTATAGTATTGATTCTTCATGTATCAGTACTTCATTCATAAATGTACTGCTTATCAACCCTCCAAAACTCAATCAATGAAACATTCGTAGTTACGAATATTGCATTTGTCGAATTATCTAATACGTGCATATAGTTTTTAATATTATATAGTTGCTGTAAATTTACCTTAGTTGTTTTACAATTAGAAAATTGACCCAAATCTCTGGTATATAAAGCATGATTGAGTGGTCCGTTTGTATATACTGTAAGTTAACTTCAGGCTTTTGTTTTTCTGCAGCTTTGTAAAATTATACCAGCGAGTTCAAAATCTTAGTTTCGTATTTAGAATTATCCCTAATTATTTAGTTTCATTTCATATTTTTAACTGTTTCATCCCAATTTTGATGACTATAACTACAGTAACATATTCATTATCTCGTAAGTATAAATAGCTCTATGACCTTTAGAACTAAAAATTGTTTTTGTGTTTATTCCTTTACTTGTCGGATGATCTATTTCATGATCAGTTCCATAATCTGAATTGATTCAAATAAATATTATAGACAACTATTATAATTACCTCACCGTCTGCGCAAACGAAAAGTTTTATTATTATTATTATTATTGTTGTTGTTATTATTGATATCGTCAAAGTCATTGTTTGAATAATTATCATGTAACAACATAAACAATATTAATAGTACAAATTGTTATTTTTATTCATAAAATTTGAAAATAATACGTTTTCTTGTATGATAAATCAAATAAAATAGAAACAAATTACCAACAATTACACAAAGGTCTATTACAGGTTTTAACTCTTCCAATATATGTAATATTCCAATAATATGTAGTATATACAAATATGATAGTACATACAAATTTAAGATTTCTCAAGGCACAAACCCCTAATTTTTTTTTTCAAATAATGAGATATCTTCAATATTTACTCTGGATAATTAAATAGCTTTGATTAAGCCAGGTATGAGACGAAGGATGAAAAGATAAATCTATAAAGAATTTGACATTCCTCTGAAACTAAGTTATCCATAACATAATTTGTACATATTACGATGTGGATGAAAACTAGGATGAAAATTGTTGAAAACAAGAAAGAAATGAAAATATCTAAGAATAATACTAGATTATTTTAGTCATACATTCGTCTTTAATTGATAGACTAAAAACTATGTGGTGTTAAAAAGATATATATGTACCATAATGTAAGAAAATATAACAAAACTGATTATAATAGATAGATATGATAGATGATATGATGATATGATAGATGGTGTACAATTATATATGTGTGTAACAAATTTGCTACGAATATTGATTTTTTTACAATGAAAGTTTTGAGAATAAGGGCTGTTGATAGGTAACACAAGAAATAATTGGTAAAAGTCATTGCGCGGGATAAAATAAGTATTTTATTGAAATATACACTTTCGCGATGCGAAGGTGCGATGCGATGCGCTGGTGGTAAAAATCACTGAATGATTGTCCCCCAGTCCCTGGTGACTCCTCAGGTACTGGGGAAACTCGAATGCACTTGTCGCTATTATGTTTTTCACCCTGATAATACCGATAAGTGATTATAATCGCGGTGCAAGTTTTTATAGGCACGAAATTTTCCTTGCCACGCGTATTACAGCAACAAATAAACGTTTGAAAAAAAGAATAAATAAGTGAAAAATATGAAATTTAACAGAATAAAAAAAATAGAAAAATAAGAAATCAATGCATAAATAAGATATCAAAAAACAATAGCTTGACTTAAAACTATAACACAGTTCTAAGCTGATGTCGATGCATAAAAATAAATATGTATTCAGTAGGTAGAGATAACTTCGAGCTCCTTCACGCCATCTAATATTAAAATTTATACTTTTAAAAAATAAAGTATAAAAAATGAATTATAATCAATTTATTTTTAGTATATATAATTTTTATATTATATACTTTTTATCAGGAAAAAATAATGTATATTTATGCTATAATCAACTTAAAATAATATTCTACAACATTATATTTATTTAAATCCAACTTTATAGGATAATACTTAGAATTGATGTCTTCATAATAATTTAATTCTCCCTTAATAACTAATGTTAATTTTCTATTAATAATGAATGTTTATTCTTTATTAATATGGATGATATTAATAGAAAATTTTATTTAATATGTCTCTATTAAATGATCTACTTATTCATTGTTATTATTATAAATATGGAGGCTACACTCTCATATAATTTTGAATTTATTCTCTCTAATAAAAATAAAAATAAAAAGTATTTATTTCAATTTTATTTTTTTCAATTTTTAATGAATAAACAAAAACATTAAACAACAAAATAATATTATTTGGAATGAATAAACGTAAAAATGAAAACGTCAATAATTTATTAATGTATCATATTAGCATATCTCCACTACATAAATATAATCGTTAAATGCATAACATATACATTTACAAACAAATCATGATAAGTATTCTAAACCTTGGATAAATGACCATATTTTTTTCATTTGTAAATATCATTTATCCGAAGGTGTTCATATAAATTAACACACACGCATGCTACTAATTCATCAAAACTAACAAGATAACAACAAAAGAAGGCTTACTAAAGATTTATGATAGTGATGTGGATATTATTAAATAACGTCAATAATCTTTATTAGTTTAAAAAAGTATAAGTACAGGTTAATATAATGAATGAATTTTTTATGCTTTTCTAATTATTTATATACTTTTATAAAACTTTTTTGACATATGATAGAATTTTATAAAAATATATTATTTAAATCTAAATTATTGACGATGAAAAATTATTTGCAGTCTCGTATAGATGATATGTATTATATAAATTAATACAATAAATTCTCGAATTATTGAATTGTATGTTAAAGTTAATTGTTATATAAGTATATATAAAGAATAATATATTTTTAAGTCAAATATTTTAATAAATTATTTTATAATTTTAATATTAATAATTAATCAAAATTCTTAATTTGTATAATACTAATATTTATTGAATTGAATGCTGTTATATTCAAATCAAAATTATTAAATAGTAAATCAAAAAATACTAATAAATTTACAAAATATATAGAACTTTGTAGCGAATAATTTTTAAAAATATTGTAAATAAATTTTAAAAATAGATTAGGTATAATAAATATTTAAAAGTTAAAAGTTCATATGAAATAAGCAAATAAATAACAGGTTTGTATTTAAATTAAATAAATAATTTATCACTATATTTTATCAATAATTGAATATCATTTTTTAATTATGACAATTTAATTTAAAATTAATTTAAAAACAACATTATCATTATTATGAATTATATTCTAAATCATTATATTCTAAAAAAAGGTACCAAATACCAAACTTAAATAATTTTTAAAAATTTATATATCAAAATATGTTATAAATTTTAATTATTTATTTGCAAGTATTTACTATCTATTTAAATATTTAGTATCTAACTATAAAATTTTTGAGTTATTATCAGAAAACAAAGCAATTAATAATATAATAAAATAAATTAAATATATCGTTTCTACGTTATATGCTTTGAAATTTAAAATAAAAAAAAATATTTAATTCATTAAATCGCTAAATTCATTATTTTTAATTATATAAATATATATTCTTTATAAATTAAAATATAATATTAAATACTATGTGTAAAAAAATAATAAGTAATATTTTTATGAATAATTATAAATATTACTCATAATAACCAAGTAACCTTTCGAGAAATTTATACTTTGATAGTAAGTTTTTAAAAATTAGATATTTTTTATTATCAAGCTATTCAAATTTTTGTCATTATCATTTAAATATTAAAATTAAATTATAAATATTAAACAATAATTAAAAAAAATTAATCAATAAATATTATTGAAATTATGTTTACATAATTATGACAATAAAATTAAAATTAAATTATTTTGCTTATATTTGGCTAAATGTTTATAATTAAATATATAAATAAATATATCGATAGAATCTCATAAGAGTAATTTAAATTGTTATAATTACAATTATCAAGGCTTGTGTCAGCAATATAGTAATTACAAAAAATTTGTATTAATATATAGTTAAAATTTAACATTATTTATAATTCTATTTATTAATATTTTAAATATTAATTCAAATTCATATCAAAATCAAATTCCTCAATCACTTCATGCTTAAAAGTATTAAAAAATTAAGGTCAAATTAATTATTGAAAAATAAATATTATAATTTTATGATTAATCCAAACCTTTATTTTTAGTAAATTAAAATTTATTTTCAAAACAATATTTTACATTCAAAGATTTAATAAGATAATTTTTTTACAATCGAATAGTCAATAAAATTATTAAAAAATTTCTTATAGAATAATTAAATAAATAGAAAAACATTCAGCAGATTGGTGCAATTAATACAATAATATCTAAATTTCTAAATTAAAAACTTCTGAACGATTTTTTAAATTATGTACCATACATGTATATAGTGCTACCAAAATTCTTGAAGTTTTGAACTTTCTTTGAAAACGTACAGTTTCAATTAACACCTGGTACTTTTGGGCGCCATAATATCTTCATATATAAATAATTTAAGATTATAATCAAATAAAATCTTTCGAGAGTATATTTTGCTGTTAAGATGTCTAAAATCCAATAGTATTATAATGTATAGTAGTTAGTGCACAAATATAACGCTCGTCATCTCATCGCTATTTCCCAAGTCTTATAATCGGCAACCGACGGCAGAAAAGTATACGTGACACTGTATTTTCTCCCTTTTAACTCCCTATTTTGGTTTGTAAATGAAGAACATTAATTTGCGGCGGTTACAAGAAGCAGTCGAATGCTGCAGTGTGAAAGAGAAGAAGATCGTGAAGAGACAAAATTACAAGCGACACGTTCTTGTTCAGTCCTTGATACATCACCGTTCGTTGCCACCGTGGCTATCATAGATATATATAGATTATTTTTTTTTTATTTTTTTCTTCTTTTTTTTTTTTTCTTTTCTTTTTTTGTTACTTCAAATTATTTTACCATAAATCTTATTGCTAAAATCGTCGAATTGCTTTTAATCGTAAATGTCGTTTTTGTGTACTTTTTACTTTTTTGCGGTATGCTTTTTGCTAAATGTCTAGATATAAGGGGGGAATATTTATTTAATTAATGGATTTTTTATTGATGACTATAATAAAGTCAGATTTAGTCCTTATAAAAAATATGTTTTAAAAAACCAAATGTTAGTTACTGAACTAAAGTTGAGAAAATATTAAAAATGACTGATATTTGAAAATTTATTGTTCACTCAAAATTAAACAAAACTTAACATTGAAATGAGTAATGGAATTTAATAATATTATAAATAATATAAGATTAAAATAGGTTTAGTTTATGAAAACATTGCAAATAAATCTATACGTATAATAAACTGTAAATAAAAAAATAAGCTGATAATAATAATAGTAGTAATAATAATAATAATAATAATAATAATAATAAGAAGAAGAAGAAGAAGAAGAAGAAGAAGAAGAAGAATAAATAATAACAAAAATAACAATAAATTATTATAATAGTAATCATGATGATGATGAGGATGTGCGAGTAGAAAATATATTTATAATGAAATGAATAGAGTTATAACAAATGTGATAGCATTAATATTTAGATGGAAATATTTGTTCTCTAATATAATTATCTCAATGGAATATGCTAATAATTGTTGACTAATAATCCTCAAGTAAATTATCACAAAATTTAGGCTAGTCATTAGCTTGTTTTTTAATTTCAGTATGCTCATCTAAAAAATGTTATAAGTTTTCGGGGTTAAATGCCATTGACATTGTTTTCTTTTTTTATTTCACTACTAAACAAATGATTCTATTTTATATCTATTCACTCATTGTATATACAAAATTATTTTGTGGGACCGTATTACATTATCATATTTTTATTGTTTTCTATAAATTTACTATCATACAATTTTTCAATATTTTATAAAATTATTGAAAAGAAAATAAAGATAGTATCTTAATAAGAATTTAACACAGATTTAATGAAATTGGACCTAATTCACAGAAATTACTTGCAATTTTACAGTTGTAAACGCAATAAGATACTATGAATGAAATTCATAAGATACGATAATTGAAAAGCAGGTTTTTTTACAAAGCGTAAAAATGTATCTTTCATAAAAAAAGAAAATAATATTCGATGTACATGCGTAGATACATTGTTATTTATAGAATAAGAAAAAAAAAGAAAATTAAATACAAAAATCTACCTCTGTACCACATAATTATTAAAGAATGTAACATAGAATTGAAAAACCTTTAAATATTCATTAGAAAAGGATAACGATTTATAAACATGTAATGACAAAATACTTCTGGGTTTAAATCACTTTTGAATACTTCACTAATAAATTCCTTTTTAAATTTATTTATTGAAACTCATAGATTGTTTTATTTTCGAAATAAATAGTCTTAAAAAGGATAAAGAATTTCTTGTTGAAATATTGAAAAATAATTTAAACATAGTAGTATTTCTTATTACACATTTAAATCTTTATTCTTCTTCAATCACTTTTTAAAGTTCGGAAAAAATGAAATTATTCGCAAATATAAATGTTTAAATATATCATTAATACAATTATAAAGTTTTTGTAATTGACACGAATTTGAATATATATTTTATATTTACATATATTTATTCGTTATTTACTGAAAAATTTAATTTAAATAAAAAAAAAAAATTTTTTTTTTATACTATTTAATCTTTGGTATTTATCATTCAAAGTAATATAAAAAACATAAATACTTTTAAAATATCTGTATTTATATTTTTATATAAATGATTATATAATTACAAATAAGAAATAATTTTTTCTGATTTTTAAACAAATTAAACAAAAAAAATTATATATCATAAACAGCTTGAAACTTGTCCAATAAATTTTTTCATTCGTTTTTCTAACTTTTAATTTTAATCAAATTAAAACTTTTTTATATTAAATTTTTGATTAATTGAACACATAATTTAGAAATAAATCTAGTAAATAATGAACCATTATACCATGCTGATAACCAAAAAGAAATAATAGAAATAAATAAATAATATAATTAAAAAAAATATTACATAATACATAGTTTACTAAAAGTATGTACAATTTTTAAAAACATTTACAGTAAAATATAATATTTATAATTTATAAAATATTATATTCCATAGGTAAATCTATATAAATAAAAGTATCTAAAATAAAAACATTAACATGAATAATATTAAATAAAATAAAATAAAATCAACCATTTTTTTATTATTTAAACCATGTAGATAGATATAAATGATATAAATTTTTATATTATGTTATAAATTAAACAATATATATATATATATCTCTTTTATTATTTCAGGTTTAAAATTTTACTTTTTTATTTAATAATAAAATTGATAATTATCAGTATTTTTCTATGTATTATCGAATTATTATATTTTTATAATCAAAAGTAAAAGGAATAAATATTAGAATATTAGTAAAAATGTTACATAATTTCATTGTTTATATTTATATTGCAATAAATGTATATAAATAAAAAAAAATCTCATAAAATATTGTTTTGTATAAAATTAATTTATATAATAATTGCATAATTTTATCAATTCTTAGAATAATTCATCCTATATTATTGCAGTGATTATTATTTATGTAATGTATTTGTTGTATTTATATATATATTATGTTTATATAATAATTTAATTTGTGAGTATAAAAATTATACATTTTGAAAGTAGACTTATACTGCATTATATTATATCAACTTATTTAGTTTGAGTATAATAGTTTCTAAAGATTGTTTGGATGTTTGGTTTCAAGTATTTTTTGTTAAGCCAAATCAAACAAATGAAAATAAGATTAAGAAATCAGAATCACTTATAAGAAAAAAAAGCAAGTTTTGAAAACAGATAGCAAAAAAAAAAAGAAAAAAAGAAAAAAGAAAAAAAAATGATTAAAAAAACCAGCTACATCAAGAAATCGAGAAGGTTGAAAAGTGAGAGAAGGACAAGGTGCTTAGCCATGAGGTTGTGGAATGGAGTCGGTCTCTTTAGGAGCGACAGACAGGACGCTTGGCGACAACTAATTAGACCTAAAAACCTGCACGTTGGGTAGATGCGTTCACTCTATGTGCCCCTTCAGCTTTGTCGAGGGAGAAGCTTTCCTTTCCTCATCACCCATTCGTTCCTAGTGGATTTTGATCTTCCAAAAAGAAGCAACTAATGTTTTCACTTCAGCCTACCACCTTTTTCGGCATTTTTTATTTTACGATAACTTTTTCTTTTCAACAAAACAAACGAAATCTTTCAGTTGTCATATGATAATAGTTTGCGTTCTAATAAAATATACGTGTTTCCTTAAAACTATATTTTTAAACATTAATAGCAATTTTTTTTTTTTATTTACTTTGGTACAAAAGCCTCACATTATAGTAGTAAAGAAATACTTTTATATCTATATTTTTAAGTAATTTTTTATCTACTCGTTTAATAAATCCAAAATATTAATTGGTTATATTCATTTTGATTTAATGTTTTATGGTTTCCACTAAGTATTAAATCTTCGATATATATATATATATATATATATATATATATATGCCATAGCAATAAAATGACAAAAATAAAGGAAGTTTTAAATTGTACCAATACTAAATTTTTAATAATTCAGGTAATCTATTTTAAAATAATTCTATAACAATAAAAAATACAATATCTGCGCGCGCGCGCGCGTGTGTGTTTTGTCGGTAATTAAATAATATTTTATATTTCTCGATTAATATGTAAATGTTTAAAAAATTTTAGTCTATTAAAGATTATTATAATTATTATTATAAACGTTATTTATCACAGAACAAGTAATAAAATCAACTGATTTAACTGATCTAAAAAAATTTATATCATTATTTAAATAATTAAAATATAAGTTGAATAGTGTTAGCGAATAAAAAATAATTATCATTGTATTTTGAGCTGTTAAATAATAGTATATTTAAAAAAATTTTTTCACTTTTAAGTAATTGAGAATGCTTATTATATATTATTTAGTACTCTTTATGAATATAATATTACCATTCATATTTTTAGTTAAAAAACTATAATGTGATTGAGCGTCGGACAGCGTTTGTTGCGAGGAATATTGATTTACTGATTACTGGTTTTACCAATGTCACTAAATTTTCAAAAATTTTTAAACTAACTAAACTAGGTTTCTAGATGGTCAGGCATGCAAAAAGTATAACTATGTCATTTGCACATCTAGAGGGACCTCGAGTTCCCTCGATAATAAAACCAACCTCTTCTATTGGTAAAGATAACGATATTGGCTAAGTTGGTAATGCATATAAATATTTAGAGGAGATGGTTAACCGGATGACCATGAAGGTGTACTGCATTGCGCCTCTAGATTAGCCTTTTACTTTGCTTTAACCATCGTCTATCTTAAGATCAAAACTGAGCCTCATTCGTTGTATCGTATTCCGCTTACCTAGTCCGGAGATTTTCAATAATTTGCAAAAGTTTTTATTCTTTGTTCTTAGAAGATATATACTTGGTGATGCTATTTTGGAGCATCAGCCGTAAAAATTTCCTAACGAATCAGACTGAACTTAACGGTTCACTGTCTTTTATACCTTTAGTTAATCATGCTCTATTATTATATATGAGTGTCACTGTTGAGTAGCAAATGTATTACTTCCACTGATAGTTTAATTGTATCACATTTAATTTGTGTAAAGCGCTCAACTGAAAAGTATGCACATATGATAAATTTGTTCTATAGCAACTACATGTATGCACGCATCATAACAAGCGCTGTCCGAAATAATTTTATTCAATTAATAAAATAATTTTTTTGTACAAAGAACACAGTTCTTATATATTACTTTAATAATATAACAAAATTAATTCAATGTTACATTAATTACAGAAATTAAATTATATTAATTAACACAATTGTTTTGCTATAATATTTATTAGGTCAATAAAGAAATAATTCTTCTAGTAGTTTTCTCACATTAAACTCTGAACATATTCTATTCACATTCGGTGATATCTTATCGCGTTATTAGTTAGTAATTACGTCACTTCCGTAAAAAATATTTATCCTTATTCATATAATTTTCTACCATTTATACATACTTTATCCATCGTTTAAACTTTTTTACAGCTGGTCATAAGTAGAGTAAATAATTTATTAATACCTACATATAATTATTAAATAACTTCATTAATTAATTCTTAAATTATAAATCTACATTATAAATTTTATAAAAAATTAAGTTTATAAAATATTACTGTTGACAATTTTGATTCATTGTTAGATTAAATAATGTATATCCAAATATATACATAGTGATATCTTAAAAGAAAGCAATATCTTAATATTGATATAAACACAAAATATATTTAATACAATTTTTGATATCATAAGATAACAATACTATGATAATATTAGAATAATAATAATAAAATAATATTATAATGCATACTTTTCTATATTCATTTATAAAATAGATTTAATACAAAAAAACTTTGATTCAATTTTTTATTTATTAATATAAAAATGATTGTACATAAATTTTGAATCAATATGCAAAAAAAGTAGCATTATATTTTTAAATATTTTAAATATATGTTTCATTGCTAATATTTGTATGTATTATATAATAATATATAGATTTAATAACTTTTATAGTGTTAAATACTAAAATTAACATATCTGAACATAAATTTTGTTTAAAATTTAATTTATTTAATTATAATAATAAATATATGTATACATTTTATATTTATAATTATAATGTTTAATTTATTTTTTTTATCGTAATTTTTAAATCTATAAAGAAAATTAAATTTATGCTATTTAGTTATATTTTATAATCAGGCGTAAATCAGCTTTGATACAATGTAAATTGAAAACTTAAATTGAAAGAAAGTGGAAAATTCGATTATCAGGTTTTGAACATATTATCTCAGTAAATAATAGGAACCATTTTAAATAGAATAGTTTTTTACCCGCATACTGAGCTTCTACAGCCTGATATTTATAAAATATGCGCGTCAAAAGCCGACGGCCGGAACAAAACATGGCGATAAGTTTGGTTAAAAGATATTTAAAAGTCAAACTCGTTATGAGCGCAGAAATAAATATAATTATGTAGTTAAAATCAACTGACTTTTTATACAGATTAAAATAAATATTTAAATAAAATTTTAATAAATAATATTTATTAAAAAAATTGTAATTATACAAAATATTTTTATTTTTGTTGTTCATGTTTTGATCACATTAAATCTAATTTACAAATTATAAAATGTATTTTTACGACTTTTTTTTAATAATATTAATAAATAAATTATAATAATTATATAATTAGAATAATATATAACTGTAAAGAAAAAAAATTTTATAAAAAAATTGTTGTTTAAAAAAATTCCATTCATTTAATTGTTTTTCAATTTATATTAATAAACATAATTTAAACTTTATATTCTTTTTTTATTTTATGTGCCAGAATACAAATGTAATTAGAAAAAATTAAAAAATGTACCAAATTTTTTCTTATTAAAATAAATTAAAAATAAAATTACATTTCTAAATGTAAATATTATAGAAGTAAACCTCATTTGAAACTGAAATAATTTTTCTTATTTTAGAGATAGTTTTATAATAATTTATAATTATGGGGGTCTCATTTGTATACAACAATCAGAATCCAATGACAAATATTGCTTATCTACATGTAACTTTTCTATACTCCAAGTAACTGTTCAGATAACAGTTTTTAAAAGTACTTCCCGCGAAATAATGGACAACAGCAAGAGCAATAATGGTACCCGCGTTTAACTTGATCAATTTTTAAATAAAATAATTTACGCTTAAATTATTTCTATGATGAAAGCTATTTTCAATTATATTTAAAATTATATTCTTAAAATGTACCTATTTTTAAAGAAAATATTTATTCTATAATAGTGTCTAAGACTTTTTTATAGCTTTGTTTATAAAAATTATTCAAAAAGTAACTTATTTATATATGTCTAAATTACCTATCTACTTGATTAATTTTTTAACAATGCATAGAAAAATATATTAATAAGATTTAGATGTAATAAGTTGAGTATATCTTAATCAAAAAATTAAATTTTAATCTTTGTATTCCAACATTGCAAAAGCCACCACAAAAAATTTTCATTCGGAATAATGATAATATTTGCTTTCATACAAACGCTCGTTGGCAATTAAATAAATTAATTTTCCAATTATTTATTTAATGACAAATAATAATGTATAATGCATGAAAAATTATTCATGTTTCGGGATATTAAAAGTGTTGAATTATTTAATCCTTAAAAAAATACGTAATAAACAAATACGTAATAAAAAAATAATAAATAAATATATAATATTTTATAAAAATTTTTAAATATTTACTTATAGATGTATTAGAATAAATTGAAGTCAATGATATTATCTTCAAAATTTGTAACTGAAAACAATTAAAAAATAAAAATAAAAATAAAAGAGTTTTAGAATATTGAAGGTCAAGAAACGTACATAAAAAACTATGTTTAAAACGAGTTTTTTTTGTGTAATTTTGAAAAAATATCTTAGAAATGCATATTTAAAATTAGGGTTTTTTATTCTGATTATTATAGAAGATATTAATAAAAATATAAACTTTTTACAGTATCTTCATGTGACTCGTTAGCATGGCCGTATTGTATATGAAGCTACACATACGCGTAGACACACACACACACACACCAACCCAGCAACTTAGATTAGGATGGAGCAAAAAATCATGTACTGTTAAAATAACACGAAAGGCTACAGTAATTGGTATTGTCAAAATTAAAACATTAAAAACATCATTTCCATGAATATTTCTAATTGTTTCATACAATTATTTCTTGACAAATTTAAAAAAATTAAATAAATAAAATACATAATTTATTTATACTTTTAATTTTTTTTTTAATATAAAATGATTAATATCACGGATGACTACAGTAGTCACTCTATGGTAACAATAGTTCAACATAATTTTTCAAGAAGTTTAAGCCAAAAAACTTTATTTAACAATTATATTATACAGTATAATTGAAGTTTCTCGGTCATAATTGAAGTTTCAATTTTAAACAAATTTAATTTTTAGTTCTTTGATTATTTTGTATTAGTTCTGTATGCACCGTATTCAAATAAAAATGTACAGTATTTAATATATAATAAAATTTAAAATAGATAAATTTAAGTTAATTATTATTACAAAGTATTTCATAAATTAAATAACTTACAGAATCTTATTTATAATTCATTTATAAATGGTATATATGTTATATTGACTTAAATATTATTTTATTATACAATCAATTATGAAAACGAATAAAAAACTATCAATTCTTTGACCAATGATTCTCCTATTTCTGTCAAAACTATAAATATTGTTTCAAAAATTATTAAAAAAAGTTTCTTCATCGTTTTTTGAATTAGTTCTAATTTTGACCACAGAAAACTACTTGAGTATTTAATACAAGGGGGGGGGGGTCAACTCTAAATGGGAAAGCGGCGACAAACGCAGCAGACGGCCCACAGACAGGTTGTGACGTAAAAAAGTGCCCACGACATAATAATTTAAAATTTTTTTGATTTTTTAATAATAGCATATATTTTTAGTTGAAATTATTATATTCAATTTAAAAACTAATTTTTCTTTTCTATTTTTAGTATTAGTAACAATTTCGACCAATTAAGCAAAATAAAATCGCCTCATATGTCCCTTTTCGTGTGTCGGTACTGGTAACCCGGTACATGTGTTTAAATTATTGTATTTCAAACTCTTGTAGTCGAGAGTAGATTTCACGTTTTTAGTTGTTACAAAATTTCTTCATCGAAGAAGCTGAAAAATTCATTTATATATGTGTAATATAAATGAATTGCTGAGTAATGTAAATATTAATTATAATATAATATTGGTATAATATATATATATATATTGTGAATATAAATATTGTTAATTAGTTTTCAAGTAACAAGCATACGAAGTAGTACTGTAATACATTAAAAATTAAAAAGTACACTGTAAAGGCCAAATTGAATAGTGGTATTTTGATGGTGAGAGAAATATGCTCTTTCTCTCTTGCACTTATGACTTCTCTGCCGACCTCTCAAGAGTCTGTGGCCCGAGTTTAATTTTTTTATAAGTGCTTTAAAATCTATGTAAAAAAACGTTTCTGTAGATATGCGAAGCACGAGGGAATATACATGTAGTGGTAACGTTTTTTTTTTCAATAGATTTTAAAGCACTTATAAAAAAAATAAACTCGGGCCACGGACTTTTCAGAGGTCGCTAGTGTTTCTATGTGTGCGAGAGAAGATATTTCTGCCATCATGTTTGTCGCCAAAGTTTAACATAGAGCTTAATATTTTCTTAGTGTGTGTTCTGTGATTTAATATGTTCCTTTGATTTAAGGGTATATTATAGTGATAATAAGATAATGAATATCATGATTTTTTTAGTGGTTTATATGTCAAATTTTAACAAAAAAAAAATATTTTATAATGAATAGAGTTATTAATAATGTAGAAAATGTATTTATTTCAATATTTCAAACTTTTATGAAGTAGATTTTTATTTATCTCTTTTTTTTTTTTTACTTATGAATCTTTTAATTATATATAAGAATTTTTTTTTTAACTATTTTTTGTCACAAATAATATTAATGAAATGATTCGAGTTGAGTTTTATTCAACTTTTCTTATTTATGCACAGAAATTGAAAACTTATGCTTATGTATGTACATTTACACTGCTATACGACGTTGCCATATTCAATAACTTATGCTTTAATGTATTAAAAAATCGTTTAGTTTTCATTAATAATTTTTATAATAATTAGGCAAAAAATATAAAATTTTAAATATATATTGCTGAGATTTTTTTTTATAATTGTATCATAATTATACTAAATAATTTTATAATAAAATTAGATCACATCTTTATGACCGTTTTTTACATATTTTTGTTGATTTTAAATACTCTAAATATTGTTTAAATCCTCTATTTCCATAAGAATATATGTTAATTATATTTAACATGTCTTAATACATATTAATAATATAATATGTATTTATTGATACATTCCAGTTATTACCAACATTATCAATATATATATATATATATATATATATATATATGTTGACACTATTCCCTCTTCTGTATTTTTATTTCTTTGTAAACATGATTCTATTGTTTTCATTTTTAAATTTATAAAATCCCATCATCTCCCAAAAACTACTAATTTTCTATCTTCTGTTAAAAATATTGTAAAATCTGCATACGATGTCAATTTTCACAAGTCAAATAAAATCATTTAGATTTCTAGCTTGGTCTCTATAAACCTCATATTAATGCACATCAGTTTTAATACTGGCATAATTTTTTATGATTGTACAAAAAATTTTTTCTTATGTCAGCATTATAATTGTCACTGAACTTAATATTTCTTTCAACTTTTTCATAAGTTTTCGTGAACTGCTGATATTCTTAACTTTATTTCCTTACATATCTATCCACTTGTTAAGGCTTTCTACTTCCTCTTCCCATTTTTCTTATAATCTCAAGAACAAAGTTAATAAATTTTATTCGCTGCTAATATAGTTACATCTTTTTTATGGTCATCGTCAAACTCTTCTTGAGTTTTTCATTTTAATCAGTTCCACTAATCAGGGAGTTTTTATAAAAAAAAAACAGCTCAGGGTAATGACTATCGAATCCATATATTATCATGTAATAGAACTGAATTATCTAGGAGAAAAAACTAGGTACTAGAGTCACTGAGCAATGGTAATATTAATTAATAATAAATCCTGATACCCCCATATAACGACTATATATTTCTTTATATTCAGTAAAGTCCATCCCTATTATAAAGTATATTAAAAGATCTTTAAACCAATGAGTCACTCGTAGTACACGGTCTACTAGTTTAAAATCAATTTTGCTGATGTGTAACCCCATCTATATGTTAATTTTTAAATTACATGTTCCGAAGTACAAAGTCTTTACCAAAAATAAGTATTATAAATATTTTAAGAAATGAGCTTTATGAATGAAATACTTGAACGATAATAATTATTTAAAACTAACACAACAATATACAATTAAAATAAATACTAGCTTTCCCAAAGCATATGGAGTACAAATAATCCAATAAACATAATGTCTCATGAAGAGCTTTACTTTCGATAATCTAATCTATTGCCTTATTAAAATATTATTTATAAAATTTAAAAAATGAACCCCCGGACACCTCATAAAATTCAAAGTTGACAATAATTTTTATCAAAAATATACAACATGTATGAAACATTATATTATATTTTATCATTTCTTGATGCCACCTTTTTATTAATTAGCATTCAGCATGACTTGCTTATTGATATTATGACCATATTAAGAGATATTTCAAATGCACATATCGTAAGTATAATATCCTATTCTCTGAACTAATTGAAATAATAAAATTTCTCTTCAACAATACATATTTTGTGTTTGATAAAAAAAAATTATCTTGCTAATATTTAAAATGGCTGTGGATTCTTCAATTTTATATAAATATGGTTATATTATTTATTATGGACATACTAATAGAGTTATCGATATCGATAATCTGATAAACAATTAAATAACACTGCTGTGCTATTAAAAATATAAGTATGTAATACCTTTATATCTATATATAAAGAAATACTTATATTTCATTATGTAATTTTTTATTTCATGTACTAGCTATCTAAATTTTAATCGTGTCAGCATTGCAAATAAATATGAAAACTTTCTTGATATAATAATTTTTATTGAAAACAAGTAAATTATAACAGACTGGTATCAAAAACCTTTTGTTTATAAAAGAATATTAAATTTTAAGTTGAACCGTTGGTTCTAATTAAAACGAAATATTAAAGAGAGTATGTGATAAAAGTATCGAGGCTAAATTTTTTTATAACTCAAATATTTGTCGCAGCAATTTTGAAAAGTCGGAAAACATGTGGGTAATATTTTCCAATTTTTCCATTTTTATTATCATGAATAGTAGCATTATAATTTTAATACATGATAGTCTTCAAAGTATTTTTCCCGAGCCACGCACAACATTTTACCGCATATGTAGTTCCACCAGACGGTGTAGCGTCGTGTTAGAGGATTGAAAAAAAGGCTTCACGTAATGACAAATTTTGCCACTCTGATCTTAAGAAAAGAAAAAATACGAAAAACTCGCCCTCAATAATCTAATTTCACTAACGACAATCAGCCTCTTATGACTCCAACAAATAAATCCCCTACCTCTTTTTTCCTCCACTAAATTAACAATTTTTTCTCTGTAATTACTAATTTCTTTAAAAATAATAATAATTCTTTAAAAATATTTAAAATTTAATATCCACGTTGTCTCGCTTAAAAAAACAATGAGACAATATTAATTAAATCGATTAATTAAAGAATTCACGTGAAAAATGAGATATACAGAGTGTA
This sequence comes from Eupristina koningsbergeri, assembly GCA_018907245.1. Lineage (NCBI taxonomy): Eukaryota > Metazoa > Arthropoda > Insecta > Hymenoptera > Agaonidae > Eupristina > Eupristina koningsbergeri. The sequence continues at coordinate 259,616 of JACCHV010000081.1, forward strand.
GTACATAAAATGTAATAATAAAATAAAGTACATTGACTGTTTTGCAACATACGTAAATGAAAGCTACGCTCGCTAAAACCAACACTAAAAATAAAATAATAATTCTTTGGTAGCATCTTATAAACTTATATAGTACAAAAAATATTATATTATGATATTATCAAAACTTTAGTAAAAAAAACAATTTGACTCAGGAATGTTGCACATAAATTTATAAAGCCACACTATAGGTATTCAATATAACATTCAATATTTAAATGCGCTATATAAACAAATATTATACTTAATCATAATAATAATAACTTAAGCATGAGCATGTACACTTACTGAATTCTGAAATTTTAACTCGCATGATCACGATGTAGTATTGTTTATATTTGTGATTTTTTACTTTTAATATGTGAATATTTTTCTTGTTATTTTTTACTTAATTATGCATATTTCGTCTATTCTTATAAATTTACTGATATATTTTAATTTATTATTATTATTATTAAACTCTTAAAAATTACGGCACCGATATGAAACCATCACAACGCTATGAGTACATATAATATTGGTGTTTTTAATATATATGATTTTCTTTTAATATTATAACATAATTTTTGGCCTATTGCTTCCAATGAATTTATTAATAAAATTTGTATTATTAATTTGTGTTTTTTAACTTGTCATTTCTAGTAACACTAAATATTTTAAAGTATAATAAAAAACAAAACAATATTAAATAGTTGTACAGGTTTTTGATCAATTTAATTAAATTTAAAATAAATTAAAATTAAAATTTAAATATATAAAATTATAAAATTTATAATAGTCATATTTATTATAAATTTTATTATAAATTTTTTTCCACTAAAATAGTTTACACATTTAGAATTCCAATATAGTAAACTTAAAGTATTATTTCATATATTTAATATAATATTATAATGTGATAATATGATTTAAACAAATTTTAAATGAAAAATAATATTAACGTAAGTTTATAATACCAACTTAGAGCCAGAGTAATCAAAATATTTTCATGAATATAATATATAAAATAAATAATGAAATAAAATAAAATAATATATTGTCTTTATATTACTATAAGCTGAAAACGAAACAACTGTAACCAAATTTCTGCTGTCGGATCCTTTTTGTAAGGAATATATTGTAATTTAGCACATCACTCAATCATTGTTACCAAAGAGACAAACTACTCATTTAGATATTTGTACAGTTGACACCAATGTCACTATTTTAAAATATAGAATTTTTACTCAATTGAAAATCTCTGGAAATACTCATTTAATTTCTTATTTCACTTTCAATTTTTTTCTTGAACCGATTATCTATGATTATATATAAAACTGAAATTTATAGTAAGACTAACTAAACGTTTAACATTTAGACTTACTTGATTCTATTTTTGATGGATTTGAAAGTATTGATCTAAGTATTAACATATAGCATACTGGAATCTATGTCACAATTATGTGCCTCTGGCTTAGAATAATCATAAATTTAAATGAAAATATCCTAATGAAATATAAAATAAATGAAAATATTGCTCCAATTGCTTCAGAAGTCTTTAGTACCAACTTTATTTCAAAATAATGTATTGTATCAATTTCTCTTTTTAGAGAGATAAAAAATATAGCTCAGAATTCTGTAATGATTTATTTACTTATTGAACAAAATGTCTAATATCACTATTTGTAAGAAACACATACGAAATAAAAAAAAAGAGTCGTAATTCGCTTGCTTTTCTAAAAAAAAAAGAATTTTCTTCTATAAGTATTCATTATATTACTTTGGTGCTAAAACTTTCTTAAATTTTGGAAAGTTTACGTCAAATTTTTTAAATGATATTTATACGAATGATAAAGCCTGATCTATGAAGAACATGTAACTGTGACTACATAAATCGATGTTTACTTAAATTTAGTGTGCAATAAATTCTATTGAAAACAACGTATTTACACTGATACTCGTTTCTATTGATAGTTTCTATTAATATTTCATTTTTATCATCACCGAAACTTTTTATACAAATTAACAATAGTAATACAATATGTTATAAATTAAAATATGTACACATAAAAATTTTTGATAGAGATGAGGTAAGGAGTTTTCGATTCAAACTTATCAGTGTGTAAAGTAATGTTTGGTAACAACCTTGTAAAAAAGGATAATTTTATATTATTCAAAGATAAACTGCTACTAATAGTAAATTCATTACTAGCAATAATGACTATTTTAAATTAAATGAATTAGTTTATATTGTGTTCACTTATTAACTATAAAATTAAAAGGTTAAACGAACAATATCTTACTATCAATTAATTCATCAACTTAAGTAATGAAGCTTTAACACGAAGTTTTAAAAAAAATCGGCACTTTGTGATAGACAGTTTCAACATCTTAGATTTTCCACTGTCATTAAGTATAATTGATTATAATTATTTATAAACATAAATAGAATTTTTAATATGGATGAAAAACAACGTGAAATTTAAATACAGCAAAGAGAGTATCCACAATACACAATAAAGATATTCTAATCATTATGAACATAATTTGTATAATTCAATTACACCAAGTGTTCCAATTATGATTTGAAACATTGTGCAAAAGAAATTATACTTAGTATCAATAAAAATCTAAGAAGCTAAAAATTTCCTTTGCACAATATTTCAAACCATAATTGGATCATTTAGTCTAAATGAATTATACAAATTAAGCTGATAATAATTACAATCTTTGCTGTGCTTACTCTCTATGATGTATCTAAATTTTTCGTTGTTTTACATCCATCTTAAGAATTATATTAAGGTAGATGATATATTATTTATTTTTGCCGTATGAGGTATAAAATATATATATATATATATATATATATATATTTATCGATACACATCTGCTTGAGTATTCAAATGAGTATTGTTCATCCAGAATATTGTAAATGAATAACACTTATGATTATGCAATTGATAAACGATTTGTATTCTGTGCAATTGTAGTTTTCAATAAGGTTTCCAAGTATATACACTGATACATAATATACACTGATGGTCTTATCTTTAATACAATATATAAACCAATATATTTATTAGGTGATTCTTGTATAACTCAAAGATAGTACAGTAAAAGATCGTTTTTTAATAATAAAGAAAAAACTACGATAATTACACGACGCAAATTTTAACTATCAATTCTTTTACGTCTAAACTTAATTAAAATTTTCTTTCATATAAACATAAAATAAAGATTTTTTTAAAGGTAGAATAAAAAATATTTTACTAAAATATCAACAAAAAAAATTTTTTTAAACGAAACAGAATAACTTCAAAAATTGAATAAAAAAGTCATATTGGTTTGTGTGAAATCTTACATAAATACTAAATGTCAACATTAATTTGTTAAAGATATGATAACTACAAAATAAACAGATTTTACTCTATCAAATGTAATATAATAACTTTAATTTAAAATAATTGAACATAATACATCAATCAAATAATAAAAATATAGAAATTAAAAATCAGAATTATAAATTCTTTTTTATTTATTCATTGTAGCATATTGTTAATATTCAGAACAAAAATAATTCTTCTAGTAGTATAGAAAGAAATTTTTTAAATTTTTTTTTTCAAGATTCTATATGAAAGCATAATAAATCATGACGTATAGGTTTTGATAGCTACATTGAGTTTTTTAAAATATCTATCCCAATATAGATTTAGTGTTTAAATTTAATTGTCAAGAAAATTTAAACATAATTAATGAATTTAACCTAAAAATCACATTTCCGAGGAAAAATACCAATTTCTATTAACAATTGCACTATAACATATTCCAAAACTATTCATTTTCACGGTATAATATTAATGAAAATTAACTTTTTTTTGTCCTATAGTCAATAATATTCAAAACAGTATTAAAGAATAGTATTAAAGTCACTATTCTTAAATATCTTCCAGCAATATATAGCGGTGACACACCAACCATATTATTTATATTCTAAAAATGTAACATACATTCAATTATTAATTGTTATATTTTTAAACACATTCTAAGGTACACATAATAAGTATAATTAATAAATTCAAATTAAAAAAAAATTGATAAAAAAAACTTTTCGTTTTTTCCAAAGTACCACCTGTCAATGTACTTCTAACAAAACTAAAATTGCCTTTAGGAGATGAACTGAATTACAAAAATTGCACTACATATGAAATATTATTTATTAAAATTAACAATAATAATATTAACCGATAAGATAATACTTAAAATCTAAAGAGGCATTAAAATTACATTCTTAAAATGATTAAATGGATAAAATTTCCAACTAACAAATCACATTAGAAATCTAAATTATAAATTGTTAGTAGTGAAAATACGATACGAGTTTCTCTTAGAATTTTATCAAATATAATTTGATATAATATTATATATATATATATTATAATAATAATATAATATTATAAATATATCGATATAATTTTAAAATTAAATAGATTTTTAAAATAAATCTTAAAAATTGTCATCAATTAATTTTTATCATAATAAATTTTTAGCCTTGACAATGACAACTAACATTGTCAAAACATTGATGTACAATTATTATTGTGTAATTTTTACAATTATTTTTCCTACAGTACAACGAATCAAAAATATTTCAACTTTATCAAAATTACTCTTATGCAAAGCGTATTTATTTAGAACTCTATCAAATGATGTACTTCATTTGAAAAAAAATGAAAACTAATTATATTAGTTATATAATTATTGAATTTATAACTTAAAAACTGAAAATGATTAAATTCATTTATTTTCGGTTCCTTTACACAAAAATCATAAGGAATAAAATATTAGATTTTGGTGTGAAAAAACAACTTATTTGCGAGAAAATATTAAAATGTATTGAATATTAAATAGCATTATTTACATGAATACATAAACAATGCTCAACAGTGATAATGTTTGATAAAATAAGATTCATTAATCCAAGTAAAAGATAAAAAATACTTTTATCTATACTACAAAGATAATGAAGAACCAAGACTTTATAATATATATATATATATATATATTTCTATTATATATTTATAATATATAATAGAAAATTAATTACGCGTAACACGATAATTTTTAAATCTATATTCATTGAATTATCACAAAATGAATTGCTTCTCTGTATTTCTCTTTTTAAAAATTTTATAAATCTGTAATTACAAAATAAAATCTCGAAAATATTTTATACTATTATACATATATATGATATTGCTATCTATATATGATTGCCTAATCCATACACATCTGAATTTTTTAGTATATTATCATTTTTTATAAACTTTATTTTAAATGTACAAATATTGTGTAAAATATAGTAGTTTTTTTTTATTTTTGTAAGCAAAAAAATCTTAAATGATTATTATTATTTTATTATGTATAATAATATGATTACCGTACATAGTATTATATTCCTAAATTTAATATAAAATTTTTATTGAATAAATTAATTAAATGTTCATTTGGTACATATTATTTACCAAAAATTTTACTAACAAAGTTCGATAAAATTAACAAGTGTTAAAAAATAATTTTATCAATGTTTCAGAACACAAAAATATATTATTTACCAAAGAATAATAAAGCTATTTAAATGAAATCAGATATAATTTTATATGTAAAAAATATTATCACTTGACAAGAATGTGACAGGCATTGTATTGTCATTTAAAGAATATATGTATAAGCCATATAATGTGTATAAACATTTTTCCATAAAATGTTTTAATTGTACTATTATAATTATGAATGCACTTGATAAAAAGTTTTCTTTATATGGAATATTGAACGAGATATTGACTTGTAATCTTAAAATATCATTTATTTTAAATATGTACATGTAAATACGACAATTTTTTAAATTACTTATAAAATTAAATTAACGTTTTTTAAATAAAGGAGTAAATTTAATACGGGTATATTTTGTTAAACGGTGTCTTATTATTTTTAAAAGTATAATTACTCTTATTGTAAGATGAATATAATGTATATAATTCAAAATTACTGTATAACTCGCATATATAATATTATGAAATATGATCTATATTGGATGAAGATTGTATAAAAAAATTTTTTGCTATATACTTAATAAGGTTACCCAAAGATAACTAAATATTGTTCCTTAAAAAAAATTTTTTTTTTTTCAAATAATCTTCGTTCTCTAACAATAATTATATTTCAATTTTAATCATTTATACAGACATTTTTTCAAATTAGACATTTGCTATTAATTTCAATAATGAATTTAACTATGTATTAATTTAATTTAATATTTTTACTCAATAATTTACAATCAATGAGTGGTTTAGTTTCTTTATTATTATCATATCCAACCATAAAACCTAACGAAAACACATACATTGACGTGCAGTAAATATTATATATAAATATATAAATTGAAAATAGTAAAATCGGGAAAAATGACATTTCCTTTGTATTAGCGGTAATTTGTAAAATAGATGATATAGTCACCTTAATGTCTGGCCAACAGTAACTGTTTGCTATTATTTAAACAATTTTCTTAAAACATCCATAAGAATAGTTTTGTTGAATATTGTTAAAGAATCTTTTATTCGTAAAATTTCTTAAAATCTGCTCGAACAAATATTGTCTACCAGATAACTTCAATTGTTTCATTGGCGGAATCTTGTGTATTCCCTATTCACCATCATATCTTTTGGAAGAGAATTTCATACCACGTAACCCAGTGAACAATCCTCGTCCATCAATACATTGTAATTATCTAAGCCAACATTTTCGTGCCATATTGTCCGATTATATTGACTTCAAAATATCAAACTGCTTTTTGCTTACGAAATTTTATGAAATCATTGTAAACAAAAGTCACGTTCCATACTCTTTAATACGAATACCCTTTAATTACGTTGCGGTTGCATACAGGAATACCAGAAACAATATTGAACAGTAGAGCAGTGACATATCATACATCTAACTTAAATAACGATTGATACTAACGCGATTATGTGTATTAAGACGTTAAATTTTCAAATTTGTAAAACATATGTTACCATTTCTGGTAAAATGCAAACTCGATAGTGAATTACGTATGGCTTTATAAGCAATGTACGCAAATGTTCTTTCATTTAAGTGCACGCCTCCTATCATACGTGTGGGTAGTTACATATACTTCTCTTTGATACCAGCCTTCCTCATCGCACAACAATTGACATGAGAAATAAGTCTCCTTATAATTTATAAATCTACTTTATACTTGTTATTTATTTACATATTGTGTAGTTAATGTTGAATTGTGTACAGTGTTGTGTTAATATAATATATAGGTTGTTTTAAGAATTAATTTTATGAATAGTAAGATATATATTAATTTATTAATCAAAATTTTATTTAGATTATTTTGAATTTAATTAGAATGCAACTGAAACATAATTTTATAAGTTATAATACATAATTTAAATATTACATTCTGTATCTACACATTATATAAACATTATTTATATAATGAATTATAAAGAATAAAAAATTGATAGAAAATATTATTGAAAAAACAAAATAATTAATTTAAATAATTATTTAATTTATACAGTAGATTTTTGATTAAATATAATTTATTAATTTTTAAATTTAAGTTATAGTATTGTTTATTGAGTTATTCGTATTTTATGCTGCCCTAATTAATAACATTATGCTATTCAGTTGAATCGTCAGTTATAATTAAATTACAATTTTAATTAATAATGAATAAAAAGTGTCTGTTATTATTTATTCCTATAATTAAATACAACTCCCACCCCCTATATTATGCATAAGTATATTGTAAAATTACACTATTTTAATTTATTTCTATATATATATATATATCTATATATTATATATCATAAGATTGTATCTAACTTTAAACAACTTTTATCGAGTTTTTTATATATCAACATTCTAAATTAAATTTATTAAATTATCATATTAAAAATTAAAATTTATACTTACTTTATTACAAAAATATGTTCTTATTGTCCCATACATTTTTGAAATCTAATTATATTGTGTTTGTAAATATGTACTGTTTGTATA